>CAUYRH010130182.1:0-12591 GCA_963574655.1 Perodicticus potto | reverse complement strand
GGGGTTAAGCTTCTGGTTTGTCAGGTAAGGAGGGAAGGGTGTACAGTAAGTTCAGAATGGTGGAGAAAACTTTAGTTCAGTTTTTCTGCCTAGCAATAGAGTTTTCAGAGTCACACAGGGGTGTTTAGGGGAAGCGCACCTTACTTCCCACAGCACTCTTCCGTGGGGTGAGACAAGAGGTCCACAGTTCACCGCTTGTCTGTAGAAAACTTGCAGGAGCAAAAGAGGAGAATAAAAAGAAAGGAAACAGAAAAGCAAGAAACTCAGAGCTTTCTTGGGGCAGGGGACAGGCACTCTTCCTTTCAGATGAATTTTGTACCTGAAGCATGCATTCTTGGGGTGGCAGCCCGTCTCAGCAGGGGTTATCTGCAGAAATCACTTCTTTCTCTCAGCTGGGCTCCCAGTATTCAGTTTAATTGCGCAGTTTCTGGAGGTTATCTTCCCTTTTGGACGGGAGCCTTTTTCGGAAGCTGCTTCTAGTCAGCCATCTTGCTCCTCCTCCACAGATTGTTCATATTTTAAGCACAATCACTTTCTTTCTCTCTGCCCTGTCAACCTCCTGTGTGTGTTCATATGGGGAACATTTGTGAGAAAGTTGAAGCCATCATGGCACATTGACCCTGAACATTTCTGCAGATGTCATCTAAGAATAAGGTTGTTCTTTTCCATTACCAGACAAAATCATCACCCTTGGGAAATTCGGCATTAACATAACACTATTTTGCAGACCATCATATTTCCCCAACTATCCCAATAATGAACCTTATAACTTTTGGGTTTTTTTCCCCTTATATCTCATTCATCCCTGCCCCTTCTCTATCCTACATCTGGTCTGCCAACTCCCTTGCTTCCATACTGATTTAAGAAAAGGGTAGAATTACCAGCTGTTTGCCCAAGCCCATTGCTTCTTCTTCCTGAGCTTACACCCTGACCATGTGTTTGAGCTTCCATTGATGGTGGGTGTGTGACTATGTGACTGAGTTCTAATGGCAGTCATGGGTGAAATTTGCAGGCCAAGGTTTTTAAAAAGCAGGGAGATCTCATCCATGCTCTCTTTTGTCAGCTCAGAGTAAACAGTGAAAATAAGCCTCTTGGGAACAGTGGAGCCATAAGAAGGGGTCCTGAGATATCAGAACACTGGATGGAAGACAGTCTCATGCCAAATGGGAACACCCACTTTGGGGTTATAGGTGGGCAAAAATACACCTCTATTATGTTTGAACCATTATATAATGTGCAACCTATTTGTTACAGTAGCCAATGTCACCAGGTGAGGTTAATGATCCTTCTGTGGAAAAAAAAACTATACTACATGGATCTTCTTATCCAGTTCTTCTTATCTCAAGATAGAAATAATAGTGCAGGAGAAAGCTTTCACATCACCAGCTGGGAAACTGGTGGCCACAGGAGCTGAAGCTAAAAATAGGAGCATCACTAGATGTGGGAATCTAGCTCGGGGAGACTCTGATCCTAGGTCTCTATCTTCTAACATGTGGGAGTATGCTGCATCTAATTATGACTTTGTACAATGAGAATTCCATTCAAATCTTAAATAGCATTGGAGAAAACAGTTGACACAGAGGCTTTTTGTAGATGCAAAACAACTCATAACACAAAAAGAGAAAATCCATAAAAGTTTGGTTTAATAATATGAAAGTAAATGAATAAATAATTGCAGCCATTATGTAAACTTCTCATTTTGTCTAATTATCATGCAGCATGGTAATAAGATTTATTATTAAATATGTCAGATTTATTTTGCTGTTAATTTATTTGATCACAATATCAAACTTTTTTCTTGAATGTATAGTCTGCACTGTTTGCTGTTCATGTTGCTGCTTGTGGCTTAAGAAGTTAGAGGGAAACTTACCCACAATCCTCTTGTCATCAAAAGCTTTAATGGCAGATGAAATTGGTATCTAAATTTTATGGTACTTTGTAACTCGTTTTAATGTTTAACCATGTGGACTGAATTGAAAAGAGGCTGAAGGGTGAGAAATGTTGCTGAGCCAGAAACTTGAGGCTTATGATAGATCCTCTGGGTCTGTCAAAGCCTGGATGCTTCATGCCATACTTGTGGTCATTTAGACTAGGCCAGTGGTTCTCAATCTGTGGGTTGCAATCCCTTTGTAACAATGAAAATACATCCTGCAGATCAGATATTTACTATATGATTCATAACAGTAGCAAAATTATAGTTATGAAGTAGCAATGAAAATAATTTTATGGTTGGGGTCACCACAACATGAGGAACTGTATTAAAGGGTTGCTGCATAAGGAAAGTTGAGAACCACTGGACTAGGCTGAGACTCGCCAATTCTAGAGTTAACTTTGCTTCCAAGCCCTGGGTGCCTTGGTACATTTAATTAATTGAATATATTGCTTGCAATGTTATTTGTGTATATTAATTTCATAATATACCAATGACATTAATGTGCTAGTGTGCTCTGTCAGAGTTATTCTATATAAGAAAAAATGGAAAATCTGGCATGGCACCTGTAGCTCAGCATCTAGGGTGCTGGCCACACACACCAGGGCTGGTGGGTTCAAACCTGGACCAGGCCTGCCAAACACTAATGACAACTACAAAAAGAAAATGAAAAAAATAGCTGGGTATTGTGGCAGGCACCTGTAGTCTCAGCTACTTGGGAGGCTGAGGCAAGAGAATTGCTTAAGCTCAAGAGTTTGAGGTTGCTATGAGCTGTGACACGACGGTACTCTACCCAGCACAACATAGTGAGACTGTCTCAAAAAAAAATAAGAAAGAAATGGAAAATCTCACAGATCAACACTAGATGATGCTAATAAAATAATAACTGAATCTGACACTTGCTGGGCATGGCCTAAGTGCCAAGCACTGTTTTACATCTCCAAGAATCTTTATAACAAACTCATGAGGGAGGTTCATTACTTCCTTACCCAAAGATTACGAGGATATGGAGCTTGCCCAAGGTCACAAAGTCCCAATAATTGAGGTTTATTGTTAGATGAGATCATTGCCCCTGTTCACCTCTTTCCATTTCTCTCCATCATTCTTCCTCCTTACTATATCCTGAGATAATACCAATCTGGTTTAGGAAAAATCACAAGGTAGGGAGATTTATGTCCACTGTCTCTTCATTGCTTCTTAAAGATTTCAAGAATGTTGACATTGATTTGGGTTGGTTGGAGGGTTCTCGTTATAACATGTTCAAAATTATATATCTTGTATATATTTTCCCAAGCGCAATTTCTCATTCAGAAATGAGCCTCTGAATATGCTCAGGGAAGATGAAAGAATCAACAGGCAATGTTTACATGGATGGAGCTGGAACATATTCTTCTTAGCAAAGCATCTCAAGAATGGAAGAAAAAGTATCCAATGTACTCACCCCTACTACCAATTTATAGCTTTCTCATGAAAGCTATAACCCAATTATAACCCAAGAAGAAGGGGAAAAGGGAGAGGGAGGGGGGTAGGATGGGTGGAGGGAGGGTAAATGGTGGGACCACACCTATGGTGCATTTTACAAGGGTACATGTGAAATTTACTAAGTGTAGAATATAAATGTCTTACTTAACACAATAACTAAGAAAATGTGAAGCCTATATTAATCAGTTGTGATGAAAGTATTTCAAATTGTATATAAAACCAGAACACTGTATCCTATGATTGCATTAATGTACACAGCTGTGATTTAATAATAATAAAAAAGGAATCAACAGGCAATTGCAGTCCACCAGGTAAGTGATGTGATGGGAAAAGTATAAGATCCTGTGGGAAACTTTCACCCCAAATTTGGAGTCAATCAGGAAAGGCTTCCTGTAGAAGAAGGCATCTATGCTGAGGCCTACAGGATAGGAGGCAAAAATCTGTGAGAAGGGGGAAGGCAGGACAGAAGGGTTCCAAAGCAATAGAACCAGCATAGAGGTGTGGGTGAGAAGAGATTGTAGCATACAGACTGTTGACAGTTCACTGACTCCACCAGAGAAGTACTGCCTGGTGTCCTTTCCTGAAAGCTTTTCCTTGCCTGCTACAAATGCCAGACTTTCTCAACATTGATCCATCTAAAAATATTTCTATCAATAAATCCAAAAGATTTATTAAGTGTTTACTACCTAGAAAGCATTGGGTGAGGTACTGAGGAGAATTCAAAGAACCCTGAGATCTTGCCTTTATCTTTACTTTTTTTTTCCCCCCTGTGCCCTAGTCATGAAACAACTCTGGCCACTAGCCCAGGCATCAAGCTAGGATGAACAAAGGGCTGTCAGTCTACTCTGAGCCCTGTCTGATATAAAAATAACACCATCAGTAAGGTGCCTCTTTGCTTGCCTTTACCTTTAAAAATTTTACTGAGTGTGAGGCTGGAACATTCTCAGAGGAAAAAAAAAAATAAAAGAGGAAAAATTTCAATAACAAAGCAGATTTTTTAAGTAAGAGGAAGAAAAATGTAGTGATCAAACACTCAGATTTTGGATTCAGACCCTAACTCTACCATTCACTAGTTAGGCAACTTTGCTGAAATGGCTTCACTTTTTCAGTCTTAGTTCCTCACCTATAAAACTGGAATAATAAGAGGTCCCTTTCCAAGCTTGTTGCAAAGATTAAATAGGTAATGCATTTACAGCTCTCAGCATGTAGCTCAGCCCAGAGCAAGCTCACAATAAATATTCTGGCCATTATGATATTACTATAATTAATTCACCACATAAATACTCAAGAGCCTACTCTGTGATGCCTTTTTCTGCTGTTGATTTTGGGCCCTTCTGGCTTCATGCCACACCAGCCATTGCCCTGGCATTTGCCTTGCCTGCTTCCATTGGATTTTCCTCTCAAGTCAGTGTCATCTGGTCAAAGAAGCACAAACCATGAGCTCTGGCAAAGCCAGTGTGTCTGTTTCACAAGCAAGCCTCAAAGTCTCCTGGGAACCCCTGTAAATCTCCCTGGACAGTGTGTTTTACCACAGGGGAAGGGAGGGTGTCCTCTCTCACCTGATCATCTGCAACCTTCTGTTTTTACTCATGTGGTGGTAAATCACAGCCCACACTGTTCACCATATCATGCTATATTTCTATTTATCATTCATTCTATTAATAGGTAATATTTGTTGAGCCCATATTATGTGCTGGAAGGACTTGGCAATGGCCTTCCTTGGGAAATAGGGGATTGTTAAGTTGGGGTGAAATATCTAACCTTCAGCCATTATGGAGCAGATGGTCAAATAGAATTAATACGCAAAAGCTAATTTGCTATAAAAAAAAGGTGAAAATTCAGTTGATTTACCAATTAAAGAACAAGTATATGATCACATAACAACTTGTCATATGATTGTCTGAAATAACAATATTAAAAGCAACTATTTATTTATTTGCTTATGACTTACATTGAGTATGTCTCCTATGTTTCTAAACTCAGAACCTGGGGAAATGGAAGCATTGTTAGGATGAGCTGGAAATGACAAGGGGGCTGCTCTGAGGGTGTTGGTGGGAAATTCTAGGCTTGAGGTTGGGAACAAGTTAATGTCAAGGCCATCCATGGCAGGTCAAGGAAGTGAAAATGTCCAATCAAGCAATTAGCAGTTTGGGGAGAGCGAGGACAGCAAAAGTTCAGGTCCTTTCTCAGAGGAATGGCCACAGATCCTATAAAAGAAATCCTGATGAAGGGGCAAATGTTTTATCAGTGTCAGCAACAGGTTTCCAAAGCTACTTAGATTTCTTTGCCCAAGGGGCAGAAAATTGACCAAGACCCAAAGGGTCTAGGGATAGAGCCTACAGCCACTTCCCTTTGAAGTCTACCACTGTGTTTTAAAACATCATATGAATTTTCCATTCTAATCCATGATATACAAGTAAGATCTTTCTTTTTTTTTTTATTATTAAATCATAGCTGTGTACATTCAAGTAATCATGGGGTACAATGTGCTGGTTTTATATACAATTTGAAATATTTTCATCTAACTGGTTAACATAGCCTTCATGGTATTTTCTTATTTATTGTGTTAAGACATTTCTATTCTACATTTAGTAAAGATTTTAAATTACATTTGGGTACAACTGACTCCTCAGTGAGACAGGTGGCATTTAGCCTGCAGCTTCATAGGATAAATTATTCTGAGCACATTTGTACAGAAAGGTGCTCACATTTCAGCTTGAGAAGTGAGCTATTCAGTAAGGAGCAGGAATTCCAACAGCTAATGACCTGGGAATCCTAGGAGTGATTAGAAACCAGATTGTGAGATTCTGATGATGCTGAGGCCATCAGAAAAGGTCTGGTATAAGGTGGAGAGATTGTCTGGAAGCAGGTTTGGGGCCAGATGATAGGGTGAGGCAAAGAATTGCTGGGAGCCAGAGTGTGGCTGGGCCTGTGACTGTGAGTGGAAGGCTGAGAGAATGCCTGAGGCTGGGTGATCAGGGAGCTCTTTGTTTGGGGGCTCTGTGAACCAAACACTTTGCAAATCTCTCCTCTGGGCCACAGCAGGCTGAGATTTCTCTCCTGATTGGAAACAGATTGCCTGAACTTCAATCCCACAACATATTTCACTGACAGATTGGGTGCAACTTTTCCTGAGATGGGGGGGAGGGTCTGTTCAATAGCAGAGGAGGAAAGGGAGGCTGAGAAGAGGGGGAGGTGGGGAGACAGCTGTCAGCTTCAGTGTTGCTTCAGGACCAGCTTGCAGATGTGGGCAGAGCAACAGCTGCCAATTTCCTGAGCCTCTCGGGATTCACCAGACTCAGGTTGCAGGAGGTGGGGGCAATCCAGGTTGTATAAGAAGGTCCCAAGAGAGGCTTCAGGACACAGAGGCTAGCCTCAGGATGGGTTCACTTCCCATACGCCTGGAACGAACATTCCTTCTAGTACCAAATTAAACCAATTTGATCAAAGTTTGTAATGCAGAGGAGCATAATTAAATTGAAGATTTTAATTAGATGCAGTTTTGATGAAACTTAACGGGAGCCGGCAGGAACTGTCATGCTGTCTGTTAAACATAATCCTGCCTGGTGAAGAGCTCTTTAGTTGATGATCTTTAATGACTGCCCAGCTCTCAGCTGCTTCTGTGGCACTGCAGTCTGCCGGGAGGAGGGCACGAGGTGAGCCGGAGAAGTGAAGTGGGGCACACATCCGTGGGGAGGCATACTTTTCCAAGGAATGTGGTGTCAAAATTTTGGGGTACCCACTTACTCACTTTTCATTTGCCAAAGTGGAGAAATAGTGAAGAATGACTTCGAGGGCTGTTTTACAGTAATGGGGCTGGAAGAAGAGGGCAGGGCTCCCACAGGATCAGAGGCACCTCGGTGGGGCCTTCCTTGCTAATTGCTTCCCGCCTCTCAATTCCACTTCACAAAATTTGAATCTTCCCCCTGGCCTCCCAACTAAAAATGTCAGAAAGAAGTTGTTTGGGAACAGATCTGGGAAGAGCACTTAGCCTATGCTCAGAGGGACCTGTTTCAGTGACATAGCACTCAATGTATAGGGGAGACTTATGTTATATCACTGAGGAATGAAGGCAAGAGCAGAGCAATGCCGGGGTGAGGTGTGGGGTAAGTGATTCATCTGGAACTCTCCCGGCAAAGAGAAAGAATTAAAAATATAAGCCATTCATATTGCCACTATTTGAAAAAAAAGTGCCTGGGGTTGAAGAAGAAATCCTCCCTTTCTTCCTTTCTCTCTCTTTCTTCCTTTAGCCAACAAATGTTTATACTGAGACCTGGCTGTGTGACAAGCACTGTACCAGGCTGTTTATATTTGGCAAATACTTAAGAGTCCAAGTGCCTTTCTGCCCTCATGGATCGAACAGACAAGTGTAAGAGACAGAGTGTGTGCTCATATTTATAACTTGGGAGAAGCACTAGGAGGGAATAACGGGGAAGTCATAATTTGGCTTAGATCAGGGAGCAGCAAATGACAACTGAAGGCCAATCTGGCTCTCTGCTTATTTTTGTAAATAAAGTTTTACTGGAACACAGCCATGCCTATTCATTTACATATGGCTGCTTTTGCTACAAAAGCAGAGTTGAAGTGAAGTACTTGTGACAGAGACTTCATGGCCCCCACAGCCTAAAATATTTATTATACAGCTCCTTATAGAAAAAATATGCTAACTCCTGGCTTAGATGGTCAGGTCAGACCTTTTGGAGAAGAAAATGTTTAGCTCAGATCTGGAGGAGAATTTACCTGGGTGAGAAGTTTCATACCTGGAATAGGGTGTCCCTGCAATGGGGACAATTTGGTGTGTTCAGGAACCTGGAGCAAGGTCTGTCTCCATAGAGGGTGTAAGCACACAGGCCTTAGATGAGTTAGTAGAGAAGGGTGGGCCGCTTCACTCAGAATCTTACAGTTCAGCTTCTGGAAAGGGATTTGAACATGATTGTGAGCACACTGGAGGATTTTAAGTAGGAGTACTGATGTGATATAATTTTTTTTCCAATCGGAAGAAAAACGAGATATGATGTGATATAATTTTTAAAGAGCACTCTGGCCACTGTGGTAAAGTTCACTTGGAGGAAAAACAATTCATTCAAATAGTGGTGGCCTGTATCAAGCTCAGATCAGTACAGGTGGAGAGTCACAGATGCATTTGGGAGGTAAAATCTATTTAGAAACATATTAAATGTTGGCAAGGTGGTTAGGAAGAGGAGGGGTCAAGAACGATCCCTCCCTGATTTGGGGCCTGAGCAACTGGGTAAAAGGTGGGAACATTGCTAAGGTTGGGAAGACTGGGATTGTGAGAGGAAGAGAAGTTTGGGTAAGAGAAGAAGTTTAGGACTTTCGTATTCCTTAAAACTGAGGATCATGTGAGACTTCAAATAGAGGTGATAGGGAGGTTGTTGAATATATGACTCTGAAGTGCAGATGAGAAGTCCAACTTTAAGTTTAAGATAAGTCCAACTTTTAAGTCCAACTTTAAATGTTTAAGATAAACATTTGTGAGCCATCAGCATAGAGGTGATATTTGAGCAGTAGGGCTGGAGGAGCTCACCTAGGGTGGGAGGTAAGGAGCAAAGGAAATAGGACTGATGATTTTCATTACAGGCTGCTTAACCTCATTTTGGCCTGTTACTACTCATGGCTACTTATCAAAGCATTAGGCTGAGAGAAAAATACTAAAGAGACTTACTTAAGGAATATGCTTAAGGAAATTCAATGAATTATTCCTAAGCAGGTATAGTTAAACTGAGATGACCCCCTCCCCCCACAGTGGTATCAAATGGATGGCCTTGAATGTCTTTATATAATGAAACTATAAGTAGCCTATGCATCACCTGAATGGTGCATGAATAGTTTGCTCTTATGAGCTTTTATACATCCTTTTTCAAGTTGACTGGTAGTTGAGTTGTTTAAGGTGGTGGCTCCCAATCACAGCTGCCCAGAAGAGTAATTTGGCCAGCTGATTAGAACTATGACCCCTTCCCAGAGAGATATAGTAGGTCTGGAGTAAGCTCCTAGAAATATCTGGGTTTTTTTTTTTTGTTTTTTTTGTTTTTTTTAGAGTATAAAAGTGTAAATTTATTTTCTATTAGAAAAAGGGAAGGGAGTGTGGGGAAGATATGTGAAAGAGAGAGAAGAGAGCAGGGCGCTGCCTGTGACTCAAAGGAGTAGGGTGCCTGCCTCATATACCAGAGGTGGTGGGTTCAAACCCAGCCCTGGCCATAAACTGCAGAAAAAGAAGAAGAAGAAGAAGAGAGCAGAGAACAGGGAGTAAGAGAGTGGGGGGAAGATGGGGATGGAGGAAATCTCTGTTTCTAACTAAAATCCCAGGAAATTCTGATGCCCATGTTTTGGCATTTGGTTATCAGTTTTCAAAGGCAAATGTGAGATCTGCCCCACTCAAATAATCATATCTTCTAAACTGATAGGGCCTGAATTTGTGAGGTTAAGGTAGGATATAATTTTTTGCTTATACATGCAATGGAATTACTGACTGCTTTCTTTGCCAGTCAATATCAACTCTAATCCATCCTCTAAGGGCTGCTGGAGTTAATGTTCATAACCCAAGTCTAATTCCCTTAGGCTCCTACCCTCTGAGATAACCCTGTTGTTCATTGAGAAATGTCCAACCTTTTTTGTGTAGCATCCAATCACTGTTATCTATGTTACCCATGACATTGATTGTCAGCAAGGCTTCCTCCAGGCCTGAGACTGATTCAGTTGGAAGCCATCAATACCTACTTATCCACACTTATTCCTTTATCTCTGCCTCTCATATCTTCCCTCCCACACCTGTCTAGCTACCTCTGCCCCTTTGACACCTGCCTATCCACTCCTTCCCAAACATGTCTCCACATCTTAGTTTGAAATTCACTCCTTCCAAGAACTGCCTGGTGAACCCTTACTCATCCTTTAATATCCAACTCAGATGTTCCCTTCTTCTTCCTCAGTTTCAAAACTAGAGCCTGGTATTTCTTAGTTTGTTCTCAGAATAGCAATGTGCCTATATCTTTACTGCAACCTATGCCATGCTGTTGTAATTATTTGTTTCTTTTTCACAAATCCCCAAATTCTAAATCAAACTGTGAAATTACCATCCTACACATAGTGCCTAGCTCAAGGTCAGGCTTAGAGTAGGTCCTCAATGAATGGTTAAGAGTTTGTTTGTTTGTTTTCTCTTTCTTTGCCATCAGGCTTTTGACAACTTAATTCTTTTTTTTTTTTTTATTAAGTCATTTGTACATAGATCATGTATACATTTATGCCATTATGGGATTCAATGTGTTGATTATTTGTACAAATTGGAGTGCTTACATCTTACTAATCAACATAGTCTTCACCTCATTTAACCAATAACAGCATTAAGACATTTATGTTCTACACCTAATAGATCCAACTTGTACTTGCAATATGCTCCTTAGGTATGGTCCCCCTACTAACCCTTCCTTTATCAACTCATCCCCTCCCTTTCCATCTCCCTCCTCTTCCCTCCTTCATCCTAGGCTATAGTTGCGTTACATTTTCATATGCAAGTGTAAATGATTATAAATTGGCTTCACATCCCATCTCAGGATGGGCAAAAGACTTGAAGAGAAACTTCTCTAAAGAAGACAGGTGCATGGCCTACAGACACATGAAAAAATGCTCACCATCCTTAATCATCAGAAAAACGCAAATCAAAACTACTTTGAGATATCACCTACCTCCAGTAAGATTAGCTCACATGGGGGAGGAGCCAAGATGGCAACCTGTAGCCAGATTTCCACAGAGGCTCCCATCCAGAAGGAGAGTTAAAGGACAGAAATTTAGTAAGAAAGCTGATGGTTTGGATCTGAGCCAAAAGAGGAGGTCGAAGAATGCACATCAACCCTGCTAGGGTGACCTGTGACCCCAAGGATGTAAACAAAAGGTACACAACACATCACCAAGCAGATGGGAGTCCACTACCCCCATGAGAACGGCTCGCAGTATACTCCATACCTCCATACAAACAAGCGGCCAGAGTTCAGATGTCCTCCCACTCTACCCCATGGGAGAGAGCCTCTAAAAACCAGACCTCCTTCCCTACTAGAGTGCCATGGCACTCTCCTGCCAGGCATAAAAGTATATAAAAATGTACATATTATCTATCTGTAAGTTTGAACTCCTGGCACTCCCCTCTACTCTCACCCCGAGGTCTGGAGGCCTGTCCCACACGGAGTCCAGATTCTTGGACACTTTCTTGAGGGTTGTGAACAGGGTGCGGACTGTTGCTGATCTGTGCTGATTTTCCAGCTTGGGAGTCGTGACAGGAAAGTGAGCCGAGGTGGCCGAACTGGAGAGGCATTCCCCTGAGGCACGGAGCGGCAGCTGCAGCAGTGGGAACAATGGCAGTGGAGCTTGCACCCCTGGGGATGTTTTGAGGAGACACTCCCAGCCTCTCTGGGCAGCCAGGGGAAGCTGGGCGACTTCTCCAGTGGCAGGCACCGGCACAGCAGGCCTGCAACCAAGGCACGTGAAGGATATGCCTGATGCAGTACCTGCGGGGAAGGAGCACAGGGATTAGATACGCATAGAGTCACCCGACTCCCAGGGTGGAGGCTACTTTACTTAGCTTCAGACGCACCTGGCCCTCAGGGGATGAAAGCTGAGACAAAGGGCTGGGACTCACAAACTGAGTCAGACCTATTTGCAACCCAATGTCTGATCAGGGGAAAATAGCTGTGACAGAAACGAATTCTGCAAACTTGTTCTGTTCTATCAGCAACATCAGTCAGGGACAGGACTGGAACTGAGTGAATCGCCCCAGCCCCTATCAAGAACCCAGGTTGTCAGGCCCTACCTCCCCCTGCCAAACAGTGACAGAGCCTTGTGGACTGGCTGAGGAGACACAGACCTCCCTGTGACCCAGGCAGGTGCAAACCTCTGGAGCATCTGCTCATTGGAGGAAACTGGATCACAGCCCTGAGGGGTTACCAGTGACTGGGTGTGACAGAGGTGCAAGGTGGGGAAGGAGGCATCAATCTTCCCAGACTAATATACTTGCTGAGGGGGTGGTTCCCTCCTGAGCTCACAGAGCACCAGAGCAAGGTATACTAGAGTTTCCAGCAGATCCCTGCTATCTAGTTGCCAGAGACTTTTTAACTCTTCCATTTGAGACCAGTGATGGCTGGGACAATTGATTGGGACCTCTTCAACTGGGCCAA
>CAUYRH010130181.1:0-36521 GCA_963574655.1 Perodicticus potto | reverse complement strand
GCTCTGTACCTGTCTCCACCCCAGTAGCTCTGTACCTGTCTCATCCCAGTAGCTCTGTGCCTGTCTCCTCCCAGTAGCTCTGTGCCTGTCTCATCCCAGTAGCTCTGCACCTGCCTCCTCCCAGTAGCTCTGTACCTGCCTCCTCCCAGTAGCTCTGTACCTGTCTCCTCCCAGTAGCTCTGTACCTGCCTCCACCCAGTAGCTCTGTACCTGCCTCCACCCCAGTAGCTCTGTACCTGCCTCCACCCCAGTAGCTCTGTACCTGTCTCATCCCAGTAGCTCTGTGCCTGTCTCCACCCAGTAGCTCTGTACCTGTCTCCACCCCAGTAGCTCTGTACCTGTCTCCACCCCAGTAGCTCTGTACCTGTCTCCACCCCAGTAGCTCTGTACCTGCCTCCACCCCAGTAGCTCTGTACCTGTCTCCACCCCAGTAGCTCTGTACCTGTCTCATCCCAGTAGCTCTGTACCTGTCTCCACCCAGTAGCTCTGTACCTGCCTCCACCCCAGTAGCTCTGTACCTGTCTCCTCCCAGTAGCTCTGTGCCTGTCTCCTCCCAGTAGCTCTGTGCCTGTCTCCACCCAGTAGCTCTGTGCCTGTCTCCTTCCAGTAGCTCTGTGCCTGTCTCATCCCAGTAGCTCTGTACTTGCCCCCATCCCAGTAGCTCTGTACCTGTCTCCACCCCAATAGCTCTGTACCTGTCTCCACCCAGTAGCTCCTCCCCACTAGATCTGTACCTGCCTCCATCCCACTAGCTCTATAACTGTCTCCTTCTAGTAGCTCTGTGCCTGTCTCATCCCAGTAGCTCTGTACCTACCTCATAGCAACAGTTCTATACTTGCCTCATCCCAGTAGCTCTGTGCCTGCCTCACCCCAGGAGCTTTGTACCTGTCTCCACCCAGTAGCTCTGTACCTGCCACCACCCACTAGATCTGCACCTGTCTCTTCCCAGTAGCTCTGTACCTGTCTCCTCCCAGTAGCTCTGCACCTGCCTCCTCCCAGTAGCTCTGTACCTGTCTCCACCCCAGTAGCTCTGTACCTGTCTCCTCCCAGTAGCTCTGTGCCTGTCTCATGCCAGTAGCTCTGTACTTGCCCCATCCCAGTAGCTCTGTGACTGTCTCCACCCTGTACCTCTGTGCCTGTCTCATCCCAGTAGCTCTGCTTCCCATTGTTACAGAGGTGAGCTATAATGTGTTTCCTTGGGCTAAAAAAAAAAGGATTTTCTTGAAAACCGAAGATTGGAAACTGCTGCTTTAAAAGGTTTTCGTAACTTTATTTTACATTGCACTTTAATTTGTAATATATAGACTTTATTTTAGTTTTTATTTAATCTACAGTCTTTATTTTATGAGTGTATTTAGCTTTTCTATTTTTACTGTAATTCACAAAATCTTTCTGGATTTAGTATGGGATTTAATTATAAAATAATTACATTTTAATCAGTACTGAGTGGTACAAAGTCTCATTTTCAGCAAAATTTATATACATAGTCACTATATGCCTCAACCATAAGTTATGTAAATAGTTGCTAAATCTTAAGTTCTATGATGTTATCTTTTTTCAAAGAAATTTTATTTCCTTGTTATATGTTTAATCATTTGGAGTTAGGAGAGTTGTATGTTATGCTAGACTTGAGGGTGGGGTTAGCTGGGTAGTTATTAGTCCAAAGGGGCTATTGATAGGTTTTAACCAAAGTCTATATCCAGTTTAACCTAAAATTAGAGAGAACAAATACTTCGGTAAGTTTATTCCAAAGTACTGTAGATAAATGATAATGGCATATACCTTCTTCCTTCCAATTTAATAGTTCTTTTGGCCATCAAAGTAGTTTTGACAGCCATCCGAAATTCCAGATTTTATATATGCTTGGATATTCTGTCTAAATTCCTTTTAGACAGAACATAGCTTCTTTTTAGACAAAACATAAGCCTGAGGATTGCTGCGACTACTGATAATTATGATAACAAAAATTATTATAATGACAATATTAATGTTTATTGACACATTTTATTTTCTAGTTGAACTATATATAGATTTTATAATTAATTGTCAGCAAGGTGCTATAAAAATAAACATCTTTAGAGATAAGGAAACCTAGTTACATGATCAAAGTGACAAAAAGAAGACACAACACAAAGTATCATCTTCAGAATCCGTGCTGTGAACTGTTATAAAATGTATGGTATTGATTGAAAATAAAACATAATATCCAACAGGGAATGAGTCTGGCACAGAGACTCGTGTCTCAACACAACTGCAGACACTTTTAGGCAAATTTCTTAAACCACTGTCATTGCACATGGACACAACTGCTGTTCTAATTCCAGCAATAAACCTCGGCTCTAAAGCAAAAAGCAAAGCTAAAAATTATAAATGAAACCAAGCAACCAAAACCCAAAAAATATAAAACTGAATTTGGGATTAGTCTCGTATCAGTTAAATTTTCTCTGCAGTTGTAGTAGCAGTTACTATTTCCTGATGTGCTGCAGTAGCTCCATGGGTACTGAAGTCTAATCATGAAGTGAAACTTTTAGATCTAAACGCTCTGTTGGGGATGTATTGAGTTCTTATTTTGAGCCAGACCAATATAAGATGCCAGGAAGACTCAGAAATGTAAGTTTGGTGGTCAGAATTAACTCTAGCAGAAGCTAATTTGAAGTTTGTGAAAGCTTGGTGATAGAAATGTTTAGCCAAATAGCCATGTGCTCGAGACTATTTCCTAGTCCTCTTGTAGCTATACATAAGCTTTGTTCTGACCCAAGAGCTGTGAGTGGAAGTGGAATGTATCACCTCTGCATTAAAATACAGACATACGTTCATAAATTATATAATTATACGTAACCTTCCACCTCTTCTTCCCCCTGCTGTGGTATCTTGGAGACGCATGCTGACATGACTAATTCACAAGATCAGTTACTACTTGGACAGCCAACCATTTTGCCTCAGAATTTTCACGGAATAAGAACTAAATTTTTCTAAGGCAGTAAGATGTAAAGGTCAACTCATGAAACATCATCTGATCCATCCTGAATAATGCACCTGGCTCTTCTCTCTTCACAAACGCTCGTTGCCAAACAAACTCTTTCAAGCATATCAACAGTTAATTCACAACGATGCTCCCCATACACAGAGGAAAGACTGAACGTCTTCAAATAGGATGTTTTGCTGTTCCAGGAATTTCCTGTGTTTCCTTGAAATCTCGTGCTGGAGGTTTCCAGGTGTGGTACCACATTGTGAAGCTCCTAATCGTGGGGTCAAGAGGATCACTTTACAGGGAGACTTTAGGTCCTACATCATTTTGACAGATATATATGTAATTTGTTACCTGTTTCTAGGGAAAGAATAAAAGAAAACCTGAATGACATCTTCTAGCCCGGAGAAGTATAATGTAAGCCACGTATGTCCTTTTAAATTTCCTAGTAGTTATACCAAAAACAAGTTAAAAGAAAGAAATAAAATTAATTTTAAGAATACATTTTATTTAGCTCAATGTATCCAGCAATGGTTATTCTGAGATGCCATCAATATGAAAGTTTATCAAATTCAGAAGTCTTTGAAATCTGGTGTACACTTTCATCTTAAAATGTATCTTAATTTGGAAAAGCTAAATTTCAAGGGGTTAACAACCACATGAGGTTGTATCCAATAGTGCACCTTTGAATGCAACTTACTACATAGTCAGAATGTTTATTATAATATTCTTTTGAGTTAACATATAAATTTACTCAGAGAATTCGAAAGTGACAGAGGTTAAGACTCAAGCAAATTTCTCCATCCTGTAATTAGAGATAGAGAGCTGCTCTAGGCAAGTAGCATACTATGGGACTTTTCTATAAGTCAAGCAGGAAAGGTTAGGCTCCCAAATAAAGCAATGACATTAGTGATGAAGAGAAAGATGCCGTTAATGAATATTAAGGAGTGAAGAGGTATAATTGGGCATTCTGTAATTGATAATTGATTGCGTATGAGGAAAAAGAGGGAGAAAACAGGGGTTTGTCAGGGTGGGTTCTTATTTCTGCTATTTACAGAAAGACTAGCATGGGACTTGGTCATCTAAAATTGAGATTTAGCAATCTTTGATCACTGGAATTGCTAGTACTGTTCAAGGATATTAACCTATTTTTTTGTTGTTGTCATTTTAGCCATGACTGTTAATATATGACACAAATGCCAGATGAAAGAGATTTAACAACTTCAGGCTAGGGAAAATGATGTTTACTTGGCAGAACTACACATGGATTGACAAGTCTTTAATACTATTACAGAAAGAGAAAATTTGCTAATAGCTAATTTGACAACTTCACATTTACAGGGCATAATTTTTAGAACCTCTCTTGCTTCTTTATATCTTTCATAAAGATATACACTCAACTTTATCACCACACATGTTACAGTAAATACTTTTGCAGAATTTTCTTTGTGTGTTTGTCGTTAGATCAGAAGAATGATTCCAAGTGATGCCACCTGATTTGGCAGGGTCTGTCAGATGATAGTACAATCTGGATCTTAAAAATCCAAAGGGACTCAGCATTTAACTCTGATCAAACCACATCATTAACTATACAAGGTAGGATTCTGCAGGTAACCAAGAATAAAAGGTAGAAATTCAAACATTTTGTAAGATATATTAACAGGTATTACTGGTAGATAGATGATAACTTTGGCAGGGAAAACACGAAACAATTATTCTAAAAAGTCTTAATTGTACTGTTTGCATTTCTCTATATTTATCATAACAGAGAAAATCTTGAAGTGGTTCGCAATAAATAGAAGTGGTTTTATATTTCATTATGAGTCCAATTTATTTATTTGTAACTTCACAGAAATGCTAACCTCACGTTAATCAGCACACTTAATCATCTTTACTGAAGTATATACAGAAATGCAGCTGTAGATCACTAAAGATGCCCTAAATTCGTGGAAAGAACGGTTTCCCACTTTGAACATCAGTAATGAATTTCATTCTATTTTACCATGAAGGTTGGTAATGAATTTCATTCTATCTTACCATGAAGGGTGTTTTGACATTTTCAGTCACTGCTCTATTTTCCTGTCCATTAGTTATTTGCAGTTGTTAAGAAATAGTTGTTAGAAATATGGTAAGGTGGGTTCCTGCATCTATGAGCTTACAGGGTAAGGGTCCTGCAAAATGCATGCATGGCATCACGTGGGACTAAAGAATTTTCTCTAGACATTCTCTGTGTTGTAAAGGTTTCAAAGTGTTTATAAACTCTCTCTCTTTTTTTTTTCTTTTGAGACAGAGTCTCACAATGTCACCCTGGGTAGAGTGCTGTGGCTTCACAGCTCACAGCAACCTCCAACTCTTGTGCTTAAGCGATTTTCTTGCCTCAGCCTCCCAAGTAGCTGGGACGACAGGCGCCCACCACAACACTTGGCTATTTTTTGGTTGTAGTTGTCGTTGTTGTTTGGCAGGCCTGGACTAGCCTCAAACCCGCCAGCTCCAGTGTATGTGGGTGGCACCCTAGCCCCTGAGCTACAGGCGCTGAGCCAATAAACTCCTATGTAGTATTGAGAAAGCTTTATTTTGATCACAGAGCTGCATGTGGATGCAAACAGCCATTAACTGGTGGTGTGAAACTGCCTTGTCTTGGGCCATGGGCTCAGCATTGGTGTTCTCTCTGAGTTCTGCTTAGTGCTTGGCCCTCCCGGAATTCCTTTACTTTTCTTTGAAGTGCTCTAGTGTGAAGTTGGCCCAATACATTTTTTTTTTCTCAGCCATTCGCAGCTGTTGGAAACCAGGTTATTCCCTTTCCTATACTGTTACCCCAACCTTGCAGAAATCATCCTCTAAAATCATTTAAAATTTAGAAAATTAATTAACTACAATGAGTTTCAGATTATAAATGTGTAAGATGAAAAGTCATTTGTGAACTAGAACTTCAGACATCTAGTTCCCGGCACATGCCCAGGCATTGATCATGTCTTTATTCAAATTTCGCACTGATGATTTGAAACTGCTTCTCAAAAGAGCAGTATTTCTTTATTATTACTTCTATCAAAAACATATAAACTTTATAACTACTTATTCTTTCAATTTAAATTAAAATAAGACATATAGCTAAGATTTTTAACCATTATCATAAGTATATGTGGATTATGATTTATATATTTGAATTAATAATTTAAAAGTGATTATTTATAAATTTATGCTTATCTTACTTTCACCTGCTATACATTCTCATTTGATTTCCCTTTGACCTATTCTGACCCCCTCTCATCTTTCTTTTTTCCTAGGTCAATTGAGACATAGCCGATAATTGTCTTTTAATAATTTTCATTCTTGTTCTGATTAATTTCCAAATAGTCATTACCTTGTACGAAATATTCTGTATCAATTCTCAAAATCTTAAAAAAAAAATCTGAGCTAAATCAGAGTGCTACATTAAACTCTAAAAATATTTCTTAGAAGATAGCCTGTATTTGGTTTCAACTTTCCATTTTGTTTGGTACACATACATACAACTTTTTCCTTTATTCCTATAAACAAAATGATGACATCAAAGGCAGCTGGTGTTTCTTTGTTGAGTCTGAATCATATAAAATTAGAGTGTGCAATTAAATATTTTGGAGCAACTATACTAACAGCTAAAACACAGAAGTTTTTAGTGACTCAAATCATTAACCTGAGCTCAAATGGAAAATCCACTTTAAGAATAAAACATGCTACAGACTGATGAAGTATGAAAAATAAAAACACAAAAGGAAAACTTATCATAGTGCCAAAATTACATTAGTTGAGTTAAACTCATCTTGGAAAACTTAAAACAGAAGACTAAGGTTTTATATATAATTCCCTTCTGTAGTTTCGATTGAATTTTTCTTCTCTGAGATTTACGAACTTATTCTAAATTCAATCCGTGTAAAAGGACAGCATTGCTTTTTATGACATGGAAAAAATAAGAGGTTTAATTCTCCTAAGTTGTGGATAGAAATTTAATGGTTATGAGTTTGACGCTGTGGAAATCATAACTTAATGATATAGCATTTCATTATAGAAATGAAATCTTGCATCAGCATGTCTGTACATTTCTCAGTTAGACGTGGAAAAGAACAATTTTCAACCATAAAATTTTGAAAATGCACATATTTATCAAAATGATTACTTTGAAAGTGAGTATAAATGCAAATATGGTATTAGAATATAATTACTTTTCATTTGTGTTATCATAAGGTAGCTATGGAAAAACTTTGGATTTGAAGAAGGCAAACTGAAGGAAGTCCAGTTAGAACTTTTGAATTTGAGAGGTGGTCAATATCTTCCTAACTGTAACATTCCTCAGAAAATAAAAAAATAAATAAAAGAACGATCATAAATATTAGAATCTCATAAAACATTGGATATATGTGGAAAGCAAATTAAATTATGAAATTGCATTATGAAGTTTTAAACTTTTAAATTCAATTTTTATTACTCATAACCTATATTTCATGGAGGTTTTCTGAACACTATGTGTTAAATAATTCTAATTTTGATATATTTTGTTTTGAGTCATTGCTTTAGGCATGGTTATATTTAGTGTTTAGCATAGTTATCATTTACTGTAAGGTACTTGAATTGAAGAAATTCACTAATTTCTGAAAGAAATCACAAGTCTAAATTCAAGAAGACGTAGAAACTGGAAAAACAAAGTATATTGGATACTGTTCCAGAATTCAGAAGTAATGTTTTACCTATTCATTTCTTCTAGTACTTGTAGGAATGTGGCAAGTTTTATTATGAAGACATCAACTAGTGTTATGTCAAAGTAGTAACATTTAAAAAATCTATAAACATATATAGAATCACTAAAGAACATGAAAATTTGTTTCTTCAGTTTTATAATCCACTGTTCCTGAAGATAATCCTTAGTTTTATAAAATGAGGTACATCATAAATCACACGCATCACCAATATATATTTAGCATATTTGAATATGTATTTTTATTTTTAATTTTTTATTTCTGAAAAACCAATTTAAAGACACAATTGCTGTTTGGGGGAAAATATAGCAAAAGTATTATTTCTATACTCAAAAAAATTATAGAGACAATTCCAATAATGTAATTATTCACCCTTAAATTCATATATTATTAAACATATCACCAAGGTAAATTTATCTATCAGGTAGAATTCAAAGTGGAATTTTACTGTATTTCAATTTAAATATTTTAATTCCCATCATACCTCATGTCACAAATGTGCCCAAAATGACAACTTTCAAAAGAATCATCATGAGTCTTAGCCGAAATTTAAATATAATTTTTTCGGATTGCTTAATATGAGCTCTAGTCCCCTTAAAAAAATAATTCTAATAAACAAATCTCTGACTTTACTATTGCATGTTATTTTACTTAGGCAGAGGGAACAATAGATAAACATGGTTATCAAGTTTAGGAATCCTAGCATTTGTTTAAAATAATTATGTTTATGGACTGTACAAAAGCCAATTAGCTTACATTTTACATAATCAACTTCTTTTTAATGTGCTACTTAATATTAAAACTGTGTGTGAAATATTGGCATTATTAGCAAATTTTTCTACTTGAAAACTCAAGTATGTTGTAAGTAGATGACACATACTACACTATATATAGTTTTAAATAATTTTTAAATTTTATAATAAATTTTATAACTTTTACTTCTTGATATAATTAGGTAAAAGGCATCTTTCATCATTGGATTTTATAGATGTGAACACTGATGCTATTACAGGAAAATCTAGAGGTTTTATTTACATCTTGTTAATACATTAAAAAATTTTGTGGTATAGAAAATGAAAATCAACATTCTATCTTATTCCAAATATTCTAATAAGTGAAAATATAAAAACTCCTATGTCATAATATATTTTTAAAATTCAGAGAAATTTTAATAAATAATATTTAATTCTGGAAGGCAACAGGACCTCATTTATCCATTGAATCACATGTTTTTCTGTTCTAAATATTTTCCTTATATTATTCTTTCTTGTAGAAATCTGGACTTAATAATTATTACTGATACTAAATGTTCTGTGTCTTCAATTGAAAAGATCTTTCTTGTTAACTTTGTTTTAATGGCATGCCTTTTGGAGAGACTCCCTCCTTTTCTAAACTTGTCTAATTTTTTTTTTCTTCCCAGATTTCTGACCCTACAGTTTCTGAGGCAGGTTGTGGGGAAATCTCTGGACATGTTGTTAACATCTGACAGTGAGTGAGAAAAAAGCCAGCACAGTCACTGTGCAGGTTCAAGAAGATGTAGCGGCTCCTGAAGATGAAAGGTATGTGTTTTGCTAGTTGCTAGTTACCTGCGACATACTGGTTAAATTTAAATGCATTCATTTGGCAATAGCTCAGGTTCCTCTAACCAATGTAATGCAAACCAAAAGGACTTTTATGGATTTTTTTTTAAATTTTTACTGATGTTTGCAGATCAAGTGTATTTTTAGTCAATCTTATCTGACATTTTCCATAATGCTTTTAGTTGACTGCATTATATTATGTAAATATTTCTGGTTTGTTTTATTGAGGTGGTTACCTAAATTTCACTTTAAAATAACGCTTTCACCCAGAGTCCATAGAGGAGCTACACGAGTTGGGGAAGTTTAGTGTTGCTCTTTGTACTTCAACTTTTAATATCAGAGCACATATTGAAACCATAAACACAATGAAAATTCAAAAAATATTCCGACGATATTGGAGGAATAGACACCCCCCCTTTTTTTATTCTTAAAGAGCTAAGGGCGTGGGGAGTGGCAGGAAGAAATATTCCTAAGATCTAAGTCCTGGACGCCTTCCTGCGAGTGCTTAAAACCCTTAGAAACGTGCAACTTGAAGAACACCCCCTTTCGAAGTCTAAAACAATATTAGATTCCCCAAATACCGGCAAAGAAAGTCTTACCGTCAAAGACTTGCAGCAGGTTCCAGCTCAGACTCAGACTGAAAAGCTGAGCAGCTGGTGAACAAAAGTTTTAGTTTTTTTTTTTTTTTTTAAACGAAGTCTGCAAAACTAATTTCCCTCAAAATAGGGCTCAATTTCCGTTAAAGAAAGCAGCTCTTACAAATCTCAGAATTCCTGATCAACCCCCACTCCACCCCACCGCTAAGCAATGGAAAACAATTCGATCTTTCACACGGATGTGAAGGTTTACTAGGAAGCCACTTTTCTGTAGCGACTCTTAAAAGAAAAGGGAGGTAATCAGGCTTAGGCAGGAGAGACTGGATAGGGGAAAGTTTCTGTCTTGGGGACACTTCTCAAAGATTAATCAATACTTTTCTTAATTCAAACCAGATGTCTAGCTCAGTTTGCTGTACCCATTAATCCGGTTAACAACTTCAAAGACCTAGTCACCATCCTCTGGACACCTGAGACAATGAAAATAACCGGTGGACTCTGTTGGTGGCACATTTTAAGGCAGGATAGGTGAGTGCAGATATTCTCCCGATGCCAGAGGTCCGAGACCGGATCTGACTTCCTGGCTCTTTACTGGCCACTCTCATGTTTTGTGTAAACGATTGTGCCCCTAGCAGACCTTGTCACCCCCACACTCATTCCCAAGCAAGATGCAGTGTCCACGACCGTCCTTCTCTCTTGCATACTCAACTGGGGACGAGTTTTCTGGCTCTTTTTTTCCGCATTGTAACCTGGGATATCCCGAAGCGCCCAAATCTCATGCACTTTGGGGAACACCGAATTGTAATATTTCTCAGTAAACGAAACCGTAGTGGTGGGAAAGGGAGCAATTAGCTGATTTATTTTTAAGCGAGAAAGAGCAGATTTCCGAAGAGAAATGAGGAGACCTGGACTGGCTCCTGAGGGGAACCGGCTAGAAATATGCGTGCATTCTAAACATCCCAAAAGACCGGGGCAAATTTGCTTTGCAATATTCTGATCCCAAGAAAATTTCTTGTTTTCAAGAGGCTAGGAAATTGATTGGGCAAAGCCAGGACAGAGGGAAACTCCACCTGGCATCAGCTGTGAGATGCCAGGGCGCGGGCATCTGCAACCATCTCCGCCTCTGGCTTTGTTCTCACTCGCCCACCAGGTCCCTTTCCTTTCCGCCCTGAGAACCACTTTTTCTAATACTCAGCTAACGGGCTCGAAACCCCGGACCTGGAGTCGGAGCCCATCAACAATCCACTGACGCCAACACCAGCTGCAAAAACCTAGACGCGCTCAGGCACCCAGGACAAGGGGAGATGCGAAGTTTGAAAAATAAACTTCTCCTAGCCCGGGCCAAACTAGCTATGATCTTTTCTTTTAACCCTATTACTTTTTCTGTGCTTCTCAAGGACGAGGCGCACCCTAGCTTTTCTGCAGGTGGCTGTTCCCAAGAGGCAATGACAAGTCACGTTGCCCGACAGAAAAGTAAGCTGTTAGGAATCTGGGTGCGGACTTGGGGCTCTTACTGTGCGCCCAGGCGCACTTGGCCTCCAAAAGCTGGAGGGCAGAGTCAGTACTCGCCCCGGGCGGGATGTAGGCTCTGGGCGCGCCGCTCGCAGCCCTGGCTGCTGGCTGGGGCCGGCGGGCGTGGACGCGCTGCGTCTGTCCAGCCAGCGATAGGAAGTGGAACTTGGAGCGCGTGGCGCAGACTGAGCGGGAGTTTTGGAGGGAGTTTGCATGTGGTCAGCGCTGGGCTTCTAAGCCAGCCCCCAGCTCACGTTACACTCTATTTATAACCTCTCAGAGCCATTTCCCCCTAAAGCAGTTCTCTGGGACCACCTTCTTTTGGCTTCAACTTCTCTCACTCTTGACATCTGAGTAGCTCAGGGAAGCTCCTAAAGGTCTGAGCGTTCCTATGTAAAGGAGACCGGCCGCTAGGGCTCAGAACCAGGATTATCTGAGCTCTGCAAAAGTGCGCGCGACTCTTGCTTTGGGAGGGGGGGAAAGTCACACGGTTTCTAGTGAAAAGTGACAGAGAGCGGTGGCGTTTGGAACAGCCTTGAAGTCTTCTGCCTGGAACCCGAGATTTGCATGCTATGGAACACCCGCTCTTTGGCTGCCTTCGCAGCCCTCACGCCACCGCGCAAGGCTTGCACCCGTTCTCCCAGGCCTCTCTCGCCCTCCATGGAAGATCGGACCATATGTCCTACCCCGAGCTCTCGACTTCTTCCTCGTCTTGCATAATCGCGGGATACCCCAATGAGGAGGGCATGTTTGCCAGCCAGCATCACCGGGGGCACCACCACCATCACCATCACCACCACCACCACCACCAGCAGCAGCAGCACCAGGCTCTGCAGCCCAACTGGCACCTCCCGCAGATGTCCTCCCCGCCGAGCGCCGCTCGGCACAGCCTCTGCCTGCAGCCCGACTCCGGAGGGCCCCCGGAGCTGGGGAGCAGTCCGCCCGTGCTGTGTTCCAATTCTTCCAGTTTGGGCTCCAGCACCCCAACCGGGGCCGCGTGCGCGCCGGGGGACTACGGCCGCCAGGCTCTGTCACCCGCGGAGGCTGAGAAGAGAAGTGGCGGCAAGAGAAAAAGCGACAGCTCAGGTAAGGGCGCACCAGGCACTCTCAGCGGTAGTGCGCTTGGGGTTGAAGAGGGGGCGGAGAGATGCTGGAGAAAATTTTCACACTACTGGGAGCCGGTAGGGAAGATGGGAAGCGTCTCGCCTCTGTCTCCCCAGGCCAAATTCAGTGGTGCGGCTTTCGTCCTGTTATTTGGAGGGATGTATTTATCTGAGGGCCACACATACGCAGACTGTAGTTCTAGTTCCCAAACTAGTTTACCAGAAGGTGGAGAAAAAGAAAGGACAAGTGACAGCACGTGAAATCGATTGCGAAGCGTGACCCTGCACCGGAGCGCTGAGGTTGGAGGGGTGCGCGCCCTGGGACGCAGCGTCCGCTGGGCAGGCGTGCGCGCCGGGGCCGCTCCTTGGCTTTTCCCTTGCAAGTTCCCGACTCTGAGTGGCTCTATTTTTCCCATCGTTAACTGGATCTCCAAATTATTGCACAATATTTGGAACTTGCAATGGAACTTGGCAAAGCGCATGAGAAAAAAAAAAGTTTTGTTTTTTTTCTTTTAGTACTGATTTCAGAGTTCTTTAAATAGCACCCTATTCCAATGGCAAAATTTTCCCTTTCTTGGGGAAGAAGACGTTATCTAGGAATTTAGAAATTTTAAGGAATGTATTCATGAATTTTAGATAAATAGATGGTCAGACTCCAGAAGAAAGATGAATCTTAATAGTAGTTCATGTTCATGTGGTGCTGGCGTAAATAAGAATCTGAGTTAAAAAAAAAAAGTCATTTCCCAATTGGGTATTTTCGGGCACAAGTACTAGGAGGCAAACAGGAAGTGAGTAGTGCTAGTTCGCTCTGTGCCTGAAGGTGGTATTGGAGGGTGCGATCAGGAGGCGCTGATCTAACTGGGGATAACCTGGGCACTCAGGCAAGAAAAGGGGAGCCTTCCTGAACTCCGATGCTTGAAGGCACAGCTTACCTAGTAAATTGTAACGGTCCAGAGAAACTCAGTTTTCCAGATAATGCTTCAAAGCCCTTCTTTGCCTATCTGGTTCTTTATGAAATTGTTTAAAAAATACTTTACAATTAAGAGAGTTGTGCTTTTCCTTTCACAGCTGTAGTGCGTACAACTTGGGTTCTAACTTTTTGAAAGATGCCATTTATTTACTATTAAACTTGCTAATTTTTTTCCCTTTGGGGACTGGCGAAATAGTCCTGGAAGGTAATCTCAGACATCGGTGGAAGGAGTGAAAAATGTTTATCCTTTGTAAATCTTTATGTAAGACGCTACACAAATGACAACGACTGAGCCCAGTACTTCAGATTCCTGCCCTGTGAGGGTATTAGTTGCCCTGCGCAGTCTCTACCTTTACTTTTCAAGGTCAGGGGTGAATTTTTAATGCTCCATCACAAATTAGTTTTTATAAGTTACCCGTAGTAATGTATTTTATTAACTATAAGTGAAAGGTTAAACATAGGAATGTTCTTCATTTTCATTAGAAAAGAAAATCAATTTTAGAGTGCAGTGACCTTTTCACAAACGGAGCAGTTGGTATCGGTGTAACTTGGGGAAGCGAATCTCACTTTAGGCTGATCACAGAACTTTACAATAATCGGAAGATCCTACTGGTCACTTTGCTTTTTGCAACTAGAAACCTATGGGATAGAATTTTCCTGAACTGAATGAACATCCCTAAGTTTCTTAGGGCAAACTGAATTTTCACACAGACATGCTACTTTGCTTGAGGGGAAAAAAGAGAAAATGAGATTCAGGAATTAATTCAACTCAATTACTGTAATAAATATTTTCTTTAAAAATGAGATAATTTAATAGTACTTATCTCTCCCACCCCTTTGGTGAGAAATAAGCATTTAACAAAATAGAATTAATTTTTGTATGTTGAAGCCGATAGTTAGGGTACTGGAAAAAAACAAAAATAAATGTTTATTTCAGCTGCATAAAGAATTCATAGATTACAACTTGAGTGGGCAATAAGAGTAGTCATCACTCAGGGTAAAGTCACTGGGGACTTAGAATCAGCATGTCCTTTGATTAAATATTTTGAAAAAATGGTGGCGAACTAAACAGAACTATCACAATAGTCTGGTTAAATTTATATATGCTTGTTGAAAATAAAGTATAATTTGCCAATTTCAGTGTGAGTTAATTAATATTAGTTAGATCTTTAGAAGAATTTAAGTTCAAGCGTCCCTTCTGATTGCATTTGCAATTCATGTTCAAAACTATTTCATTTTCTAGTATTATGAGGACATCTTGACCTAGCAGAAACTAAGGCAATATTGACAATGATTGTAATCCTGGTAAATTATTAATATATATATCTCTCATTGGTTATAACACATTTTAATATTTCACTATTTCTAAAAAATAAAATTCAAGTGATTTCTGAACTCTTAAAATATAAAATTATATTACATAAAAATTATACCACTCATAGTGGAGATCATTTGTATTTTGTTAGCCAGTTTATAATTACTATTTGTAGTTGAGAGTAAAATAGTACATAAATCCAGGACAAAGTCAGAACCCAAACCCTGTATTCTTCCGTCTAGTAGCCAGACTGTATGTGGATATGCCCATGACCATGTTAAATTCTAACAGCATTTTAAGCCCCAGAAAACATTAAGAGTTCAAATATTCATAAATCTTACATTTGTGTCCATAATAATGATGCTAACCTATAACATACAACAGTTCCAGCATGTAGTTATGAATAATTCCCTCCCCAAACAAACATGGATGCGCACATATGCAAACTCAATGGGCTTAGTGGTTTGGAAGCAAACAATTGTGGATTTTAGGTTTCCATTATAGTTTATTGACAACTGCAAGTAACCAAATGCAGTAGAAAAACACACCGTTATATTTTATACGTGTTAAAAACTTTTGTAACTTTGACCCTGCTATGCTTTTCAGTGTTACTAGCAAAGCCAACATCTGCCACATCTTCAAAGGGGCTCTTAAAACTCAAAACTTCACGACTATACTTAAAACAATCAATACAAATCAGGTGATTCTGAAAAATGTCCATAAGTAGTAAGAATTGTTTGGCTTCAGTTACATCTGACTGCTCTTTAAATATTGTAGTAGTAGATATATACTTCCTACTTTCAATCAACATGGATCAATAATCATTAATCATTAACTTTAAATTTTATGTGGGCAAATACTGTAAACACATGTAGATATTTTCTATTCAAAATAATTTAATTAATAAACATTTTATTAAAAAAATCAAAATTTTATTTAAAAAGGGAGTGATTTGGGTGAGCAGGATTTTACTAGATTTTTAGTCATATTAGATAGTCATAAAATTTCACATCTTATTTATAGCTACAAGCTCATAAAGTATTTGTTGTCGAATTATGACTCTGTATGGTTGACAATGCAGAATGACAAGCAAATGTTATGTTTAACAACTGGAAGTCAAACCCAAAGTCATGTCTTACCTAACTTAACTCTGCTGTTAAATTGTAGTTCTTCCTCAATATTTCAAGCATCATGTTTTCTGAAATGGAAAAAAATAGTAATGTTATTATTCATTTCTCTGTGGGTTTAAGTATTTAGAGTTTTTAAAAATTGTTTATTGGATCTTAAAGATTATAGAATATTGAACATGGTAAAAAAATATCACTTTCTTTTTCTTGGAATGATAGATGACTTGTAGGTGTGAACATTTGAAAATGGTAACCTGACATTAAAAAAATTCACAAATCATTACATGCAACAGTCAAGAGCGACAATTCCTTCAGAATTGAAATGCTTATTGTTGAAAGTTAGCAATGAATGGAAGGAAAATTCCAAATAAAAGTAAGAGTACTTTCAAGTTCTGTGAAAATATCTTTATTTACAGCTTATTTAAAAAGGAACAGCATAAATTCAAATCACGACACCACACAAACATTCATGGGTATTACAAATCCAAAACTAAGTATTGAAAAATGTAAACTTTGTTTTCAGTAATTATCAATGGAAACCATTACATTGACACCTTGTAAACTGAGTTTTACTAATCAACTGGAAAAAAAACTTAACTCAATCCCCTATTTCCCTTCTATGTTTAAAAGCACAAATTCTTCATCATGGCACTGAAGTTTTCAAGTTATAATGTTTACTAGACCTAAATATAACTTTAAATAAAAATGAAATGCAGAAAGGATTGATTTTTTCATTAGACTCTGAGATATTTGGGAAACTAATTTTGTATATAATGAAAGAATTCTTTTTTTATCTGAGAAATGTCAACCTATGGATAAATATAATAGCTGAATTACGTAAAACATCAACACATAGAAATCTATTTCATATATTTGGCCTTGCTTGGGTAATTTTATTTTTTAAATATGCATATGTTTATAATAGTAGCTTGAAACACAAAACAGTGATGTGAAGGCTTTTAGATTTCATTTCAAATAAGAAAACCAATATAATACATGTACAATTATACATTTTGTTTTAGATTGTGCTCATTCAGTAATTTATTTCTAAATGTTCACAGCATATCTTCTTTTCCAAGCATTGCTATGAGGTTTGCAAATATCTACGACTGACGGAGAAATATTAGGAAATAAACTATAGGTAGGACTTTCTCAAATAGTAATTGTTCAGTTAATAGCTGTGAATGACTTATATCTTCCAAATATTCTTTATTTTTGCCATTTGTTTAATTATAGTGAAATATTGTGTGAGGAAAGATGTATCAGCACATGAAGTGAGATTGGCAGAAAAAGGACTTTTCCCCGCTTGATTGCAGTAAGGAACCTTATATTTGACCAGCTATTTAAATTGTGTTTACTGCATTATAGTATTGGTAACTGATTTTAATTGTTAAAATCAAGAGAAAAAAAGATAAAACATAAATCAAGATTGAAGTCCACGAATTAGAAATTGAGATAGGTGTGATTTTTTTTTCTAAATTCATGTATTTAAGTAACAAGATACATTTTTATAGTCACAACTTATTTGTATAAAGCATGTGTTTTAGTTGTTAATATAGTTTACTGACTAATGGTAAGTTTTTGTACAGGTTGTAAAGATAAAGAAGCACTAGTATTTTCCTGCTTCTGTTACTATCTTCTTTGTTATTTCTCTGAATAACTTGTATCCCTCAAGTAGAGAAGAAGTAATGTATAAAGAAAAGAGAGCTCCAAAACTTTCCGCACTACTCGTAAATCACAGTCATCAGTGAGGTTCAAAATCCAGTTGGAAAAAATATTGAAGAATATTATAAGCTCTCAAGTAGTAAAACATAATTGTAAAGATCATTCAAGCCTCAACCTTCAATTGGCATTATCTATTTTGAAGTGAAATTAATTTAAATTCGATGCCCTTTTCTCTAATGATTCTTTTACTTTACTTTACTTAGTATAAACTTATAGGGAAATTTTTCCATTTAAGAAAGTTACTAGATAGTATTTTATAATACACAATAATCAGTAACATATCTATCAATCTATTTATATAAATCTCAGATATTGCTTTTGTATTTCAGAATAAGTATTTCTGTTTAAAACCAGACATATTTATTAGTATATTAACAAAAAGGTACTTAGTAAGTGTATTTGTTCATGTGTGATTGAATGCACAAATTATTAATTTTTCTCTATATTTGAAAATTTAAATATACTTTAAAGTATCCTATTATTCATGAAAACTTCATCTATAATATTAGACTTTCCACCACTATGTAATATTTCTGAATTTTTGCATTACTCTATATTATTTGGTACTGTATTTTAGAATACTGGTTTTTATAGGGTTCTGAAAATGTTTTATATTTTATATTTTATATTTTTTATATATTTTTTGTCTCTTACATCTGTATATTCACAAGAGTAATTAACATGCATGATATTATCATTATGCTATTTTTAAAATTTAACATTTATTTAGTCATTCAATGATCCTAAAATATTTGTATACATAGGTGCCTTAATTCTAATACCCTTAGAATTTTTGCTTTAACTGCAAATATAACATGTTTACTAAGTAATAACTTGTCATGCTAAAACTTCCAAGTATTTATTGTACCTTTAAATTAAAAGTTGCTCTTCGGTATTTCATAGAATCAATTCAATTTTAACATTTCAAATTATTGAAATATTTTGTTGTTTTCATAAACTTTCTTTCTAAGATGTGATCAGTATGTTTCTTGACTTTCCTAGGCTAATTGGTTAAAATCATGAATAAAAGGGATTTACTTTTCTTAGTTTTTACTATCTATTGTATTCTAGTGGAAAGGTTCATGGAAAGAATGAATAAGAGGCAGGATGAGTTAACTAGGATGTGGCAGACGTACTTAAAACACAATTTAAAATAAGACATTAATACACATCTGAATATTTACAAATGTATTCATTTATAGACTCAATTCCAAATTGAATGACTTGATGATAATAAATCTGAATTAGAATATCCATATTAAATGCCATAATATGATGTTAAATGTTTCAATTACAAGATTAAATATTAAGCTTGAAGTATATCTGTACTATAGCTCTGTAAAGAGTCCAACAGACTAAAGCTGATATCAATGATAGTCATAAAACTCAGACCTGCCAAGTCTCCTGCCAGGTTTGTTTTCTTTTAGTTTTTTTTCTTCTCTAGCTCATTATTCTCCATACACTTCAAGAGATTCCCATAATGCTAGAAGAAAACAAAAAATCCCCAGTTATCTTACATGACTGTGGGCAAGAAAATGATTACAATGAAGTCATCTCTCAGGCTCTACGGAAACCCAGAGGAGGGTCCAGCTGAGGTTGGCAAATGCCAGTATAATTTTAAAGGCCTGGAATTTTACTCTTTGAAAATATATACTTAAAGCTTTTCCAGAAATGACACCCAAATAAAATTTAGTTTTGCAAAGTGATAGATAGCTATTTGCAGCAGTGGTGAAATATATACAGTGTTGAGGCAGCGTCTTACACTGTCTGTGCTGATCAGTAAATATTTGAATGGTTATTCTTAGTCATCTAAAAAACAAGCAGAGTAAACTGAGGTGCATTCTTATTAGTTGAAAAATAATAATAAAATGGGCAGTGACTCTCACCAAATGAACAATGAATGCAAAACAAATTTCAGAAATATTGATTTATTTTGGTAGCTAAATCAGGCAGTTTAGGAAAATAGAATTATGCCATCAAAAACATAGTGGGAACTGGCTTTGATTTTTCTAGGACACCAGCAATTTAGCAAATGGCTTTTAAGTAACTTTAAGAAACATGTAAATAGTGGTTTATACTAACTGTGTAGATGGAAATCGAGCGACATTGTTCTTTATTTAACATTTTTCAAAAGTAAAATGAGGTCTCAATATGTTTACTACCTTTAACAATTAACATTTTCTCATTTATGGGCGATGTTTACATGGGACTTTTTTTCTTATTTTAACTAGAAACAGGTCTAGATGCCTTAAACTAATCAGAATATAGCTGTAAACTGTTGAGACAAGATTGAAATTACAGGAAAGCCAGAATTCAGTCATCCAAATCTGGGTGCCTGCTGCCACACACATTTCTAGGATTACCATCTTGTGAATATCCACCTTCAATGTTCTGGGAATTACAGATTCCTTTCCATCCAGGATTATTCTTTATTACTGAAAGTGGAGCTGTATCACATTTATTCCAGGAAACCCAGATGTTTGGGTTAATTAGTAGCAACACTTTTTTCTTTTGCATCTTTTATGTTAGTTGAGAAAAATCATAAAGGACTTATTCTTAGTCATTATATCAGACAAGGGAGTAGGTGAAACACTCAAAGGGATAATCGAAGAATCTGAGGATGAAAAACTGGGCAGAATTTAAGGAAGCAGTAGGGAATGATGAATAGCCCAGGGTCTGTCCACAATCGGAAAATATTAACTCCCCTAAACTTGAGGGGAGAAACAGGGAGCTTTCAGCAGACACCAGTGAAAGCAACAGCACAGAGGCCTTGGCAAACTTGTGACCTCAGATGGAGGATTGTACCTGATGTCAAATATCATACAGTAACCTGCTTTTAAGACTAGTCTCCTCCTGTTGCCTCCCATTGGCCAAATGTTATCTGAAACCAGAAATTAGGGGTTTCGTTGGATACATCCAATGGCAGTCAACTAAAGGTGAATGTGGAGAACAGATGTGGCAGAAAAGGATGGCTGGGGCTAACCCCTTGCTCTGTCTTTTACTAGTTGTCACCCCTTGGCCACACATTTAACTTCTCTGTACCTTTCTTTCTAAAAAGTGAAACCAAAATTTACTATAAAGCACTTAGAAAATGCCTGGTTTGGTAAGTGCTAATTATTTTTATCATCTGTTATTGAAGGTGCAATTATGTCATGCAAGTGCACCATTTTAAAACAATCTCTCTTTTTTGTTACATATTTGTTTTTTATTATAAATATTGCTATAGAAAGAGTTGCTTGACTAAGTGATTGCTAAAGATTGAAAATAATCTTCCCTGTCCTAGAATTGTATGTTTTCCTGTGGGGTAAACTCTAGCCAAGCTGTGTAGGAGGCTCAAGTTGCTTTCACTTCCTTTTAGATTCCTATTTTTGCATCCTCTTTTGCTTGGGATCACCTAACATCCTGGTCTTGGATGTCTCCTGTCACTTTTTCACCAAAAAGTTGTTTTTAAGAAGAGTGTAGGTTGAACAAAATAAAGAATAAAGTTCTGTCTTATTTTTTTATAAAAAGAAATGCAGTGAAAGTCATTTGGTCAAGGGAGAATAGAACTTAAATGAAAGGAATTCAAATATGAAGATTAAACCTCAAGTCTCTGTTTTAGCTGTTAAGTAGGAAGATGGGCATGACATTTTCCTGTTATGTTATAAAGTTTATTGCAAAGATAATTTACTTATTGTAGCTCTGTTATTTTTAGCAGTTCCATTTGGAGAACCTCGTGAAAAGCAAATATGCAAATGCTATCAACAATTAAAAATGTATTATATCCTACATAAAATGCACAAAAGTTTTCTTTTCCTAATAATTTTTTCCAAAGAAAACTGTTCACTTATGTATATTTCATAAATTGTGCATTTATATATACTTCATTAATTTCAATCAGAATGAAGCAACAAGGAACAGCCAAACTCTGTCAAGTCGAACGTCCAATTTGGTTAATTCACTCTATTTATTTTAGTCACCTGTCTCCTACATGCATAGTCCAATGTGGAGATTTCAGAAGTGTACTTCAGAGATATTAAAATTCCTATAAATGATGGATTTAAGCATTTTATTTCTTTTAAATAAAAAGATTAAGCATTATATTAAAATTCAAAACAGCATTAATTCTTTCAAAATTCTCAAACTTACAACACTTGATCTCTAAAATGAAAACCGTTGTTTTTTTTCTTCTGTTTTTGTTTTTGAGACGGAGACTCAAGCTATCTCCCTGGATAGAGTGCCGTGGCATCACCGGCTCACAGCAACCTCCAACTCCTGGGCTCAAGCGAGTCTCCTGCCTCCACCTCCCAAGGAGCTGGGACTGCAGGCGCCTGCCACAACGCCGGGCCATGTTTTGGTTGCAGCCGTCATCGTTGTTTGGCAGGCCCGGGGCGCCTTAGTCCGTTGAGCCACAGGCGCTGAACCTAAAATGAAAAAAGTTTAAAAGAATAACAATTCGCTTCTCTACTAAATGCTAGAAGAGCTGAGACGGAGTAGGGAGAAAGATAGTGGTAGACAAAACATTACATTGTGCAATAACACATGGCAGTGGCGAAAGAGGCTTACCTGTGTAAACTAGTTTGTTAACTCATTGATTTCAGAGATTTGATTAGAGAAAATTTTCTTACCGTGTTGTAGTTTGTAATGTTTAAACAGACCTCTAGAATAAGCAATATCAAGATACTACAAGGGATTCAAGGCATTACCTAGTTCAATGAATGTATTTCCCAAGATGAGGTTATGTGCCCAGAGAAGTTAAGTAATGTCTGTCCATTCGGCCAAGTAGTGGCAGCTGAACTTCCATATCCTGACTTCAGCCTAGTGCCCTTAAAAGGACGAATCTCATAAAATATTTTCAAACTTTAAGTTTTTAGCCTTCCCAATAAAAATAAATTTCAGCATCACTTAAAATGTTGGCTACTGTTTTTGAGTGAACAAAATGGAATTTGACAAAGTACTTTACTTGGGTGTAAACTAACTCTCTCGGAATCTGATTTTATGATTACCTGTCATTTTTCATCCTTGTTTTATGAATGTAACCACTGATAAATTTTCTTAGCTTTAATTTGCTAATATTTAAATGCTGTAGCACATGTTAGCCGTTACAAAATGCCTGAATATTTTTAATACCTCACACAGCATATTATGCCATTTTATAGTTTTAGTATTTACCACGCAAATGGGTTTTGCTGTAAATAAGAGATATTTGTGTAAACTGAAACATATTCTGGGCTATCATTTGGGAATTGAAAAATCTGTTTTCTGTTTAAAATTTCAAATTTAGTCCAAAGAAATTTTGTTAAGTTGAGTTTTACCTTTGTCGTATTTGCCTTTTCATGTCCAGATAAAGTACTAAAGAAAATTGATATAAGTAGAAACCAAAACATCCTCCCTGTCTCAACTCTTTGTCTCCATTCTTAGCGAACCACTGATATTTTAAAAATTGAATACACTCTTCATGCACAGGATATGCTTAAAATTATTAGTACTTGGGAATTCAGTTTGTGTTACCCAGACATGCTTTCGTGTTTCTCCTCCTCTTCCCCACACACTGTAAATACCAGACCCATCTGTTCCTCTCTAATACAATGAACTATCTAACCTCTGGAACACTCTAATTCTGACCTCTCGTGTCTATTCCAGATCTTTCATTCTTACTAGACTCTCATAGGGCAAAATTAAATATTGAAGCTACGAGTAATTATTTTGTGATTTTTCTCTTTTTTGTCTAATGACAATTTCATTTCCAAAAATTCACACATGCACAAATTCCTCTTTTACGTAATTAATTTTAACTTTCCTTCACATTAATGATCTCAGTTGATGACTTCTCTTCTTCTGTTAGACTTATATCCAGGACTCAGTCAGACCATTTTATCCCACATTCTTCTATTATGTTTTCCTCATTCTTCTTTTTAAGCTTCTTGAACTTAATTTAATTCTTTCCTTCCATGACTCCTGATGTAACTATTCTCTGAGCATCTTTATCTCTTTCATTCTTTTCATATGTCATCCTATGGGATCACAATATGTAGTGATATTTGACCCAATCCCTCCTCTTCTTGGAATTGTTTATTGACCTGACATTCGCCAACACTTATAATACAAATTTTAATTATATGCTTTGACGCATATGACACACAGATTGGCTAATGTTCATGATGTTTTCCTGTATTTTACTTATACTGACTCTTGTGTGGAGCCAAGTTTTGTCTAATATCTGATATACACACCTACATAGACACACATATATTTGTTCATATATACAGAGAGAGAGAGAGAGAGAGCAGTACTTTCTGGGCAAGGGAATCTTTCTGCCTAATCTTGGAATGCAATGTTAATTGTTGAGATCAAGGCAAATTTCTGATACTTTATAATGTGAATACCTAAATATTTATACTTTAGCTATATTCAAAATTTTTCCCTCAGATTTTCTGCATCTCTTAGTTAATCAAGAATCTCTAGTGACATGCCGTATCTTGCTTAGTATCTAAATTTCTTTTGATAAGAATTTAGGCTATATATTAATTTATTTCTTTCTATAACCTCTCAAGCTAACCATTGACATCTTTATTGATCAGGTGGGTCAGGTGTTGCTGATACTAATTTTGCTTCAGTTTTAACCAGTTTTGTTCAAAAGACTTATTTATGCCTATAGTCCTTGTTATAAAAACTCTTTATTTTGAGATAATTATTAATTCTCATGTGGTTTTAAGAAATAACTCACGAGGAGCACATGTATTTTTAACCCAGTTTCCCCCAATGGTAATACCAAGAAACTTATATCACAAGAACATGACCAGGAAATTGATATTGATACAATGTACCAAATGTATTCAGATTTTATTAGTTTTATATGCACTTACGTGTGTGTGTGTATAGGGGAGGGTTTCTCTTTGGTTCTGTGCTGCCTGCCATTTCTATATTTCATTTGTATCCCATAGGCTTTAATACATTTTTGTAATCCATATGCATTATTTTCATTAAAATCTAGATTGCAACATCTTTCAGATCAATACCACATTACACTAATCATCATTCTCCCTTACCATGTTAATATTAATATCTATCAACTACGTAAGAATACACTTGCATTTTCCTTTGTGGTTCTAATTGTCGTTGCTGGTTTACTGGTCTCTAGTCTCTGACTTGAATCAGAAACATGTACTACCTAAGGAAAAGGCAGTGTCTTCTTTTTCATATAGTGCACTGTTCAGGGTAAGGTTAGGTGCACAAAAGTTCTTAGTAAATCCTATTTCTAGTACAGAAACTGCTTCACTAATTATGTATGAATCATCTTTGTTAGCGTTTCTGAGGCTCCTGGTTCTAGAATTATAGTAATAAGACAAATTTGGAAAATGCTTGGGCAATCCATAAGATACTTGAACGAGTATCCAGCTTAAGTCTAATTTTCTGTGTTTATGTCTGATTGATAGTACTATTAATCTCAATTTTTCTGCTAACTCACATGTAGTAATGCCTCATGTTTAGGTAAGACATGAGATTCTATAAACATTCTCTGGGCTAAATTATGTTATGAATTATTAATCTTCTGGGAATTATATACAGTCAAGTAACAATAGTAATTAAAATGCCAGTCTAGCAAAACCAAAACATTATATAAAAACTGAAATCATTGGACAATTGAGAAAGGTAATACTAAGGTATCTACATTATAGTATTGAATGGTGGCACAACCAGTTATTAATTTGACTCCAGTAAGATTAGCCCACATCCCAAAGTCCTCAAACTCCAAATGCTTGTGTGGATATGGGGAGAAGGGAATACTTCTACACTGCTGGTGGGATTGCAAATTAATACAACCTTTATGGAAAGAAGTTTGGAGAATTCTCAAAGAACCAAAAGTTGACCTTCCATTTGAGCTCACAATCCCATGACTAGGTATCTACCCAGAAGAACAAAAATAGTCATTTTATCACAGAGACATTTGCAGAATGTTTATCACAGCTCAATTCATAATTTCCAAGTTGTGGAAGCAACTCAAATGCTCATCAACCCATGAATGGATCAACAAATTATGGTATATGTATACCATGGAATATTATGCAGCCATGAAAAATATGAAGATTTTATATCTTTTATGTTTACCTGGATGGAGTTGAAACACATTCTTCTTAATAAAGTATCTAAACAATGGAAAAATAAATATCCAATATACCCAATACGAATATGAAACCAATATATAAACAATTACATTGTCATATGAACAATAAAACACAAATAGAGTCAAGTACAGGGGTAAGGGGAGGAGGGAAGGAAGATGGAGGAGGAGGAAGAGGATTGGCAGAAGGAGGGAGGGCATTTGGCAGGATCTCACCTCATGGGTAAAACGCAAGGGTGTGCAACATGCCCCCTAGGTGAGGGGTTCTTCTACAACTGGAATTTTACCTTGGAAGTGAGAACAATGTAATCTAAAAATTTGTACCCTCATATTAATTTGAAATTTAAAAAAATTTTAAAAAGAAAATACTATATTATTTAAAATTTTTCAAAATGACTAATATTTATTAAGTGAAAATCTCTTTTATCAGGCCCTTGATACAAGGATGCTGATTTAACGTATCATGCCTCTATCTGTATCATTGCTCTGAGTATGACTGAGTAAGTATATTCAATGATGTTTAACATATGATTAGAGAATGTGGAATTGAGACAGTGACATGTGACCACACTGTGGCCTGGCTAGTAAGGAAGGAGCATGATAGCAAGAGGGGAGGAGGGGTGGGCAAGCCTGCAAATATCATCTCTGCTATGGCTCTGGGCTTGGGCACATAAACTGTCTGATCAAAGGGCAGTGTGAAATAAGTTTGCTTGTGCAGGTGAGTTAGCATCTATTAAGGATGTTAAAATCAACTCATATTGCGATATATTTTGACAAGATCTTTTTAAAAAAATTCTGTTATCCGTGCCTCTGATACTGATTCCATTTCAGCAATTCCTTTGGCTCATATAAAGAGATAACTCTCAGAATTCTCCATACTTTTGGTCTTTTTTCATTAATGGATCATAAGGTGGCTTTATTCATATCAGTAATTCGCAACACTGATGTTACACTAGAGTTATATGGACACTTTTAAAAGATGTTGATACATCATAGATTATAATGAAGTTACTCTAGAGTTGATCTGTCACTTTTAAAATTTTATAGTAGAAAATTACAGTATTAATAAAATAGAATTGCATAGTGGACTTCCATATGTCCATTATTTTCAATATTTATCAACATAGAAGGTGGCTGTAAATTTCATGTGCAATCTAAATATTTAAACTCTCTGGCCACCCAGTATAACAAAATTTATCTCACTGATACCATCTTGCCCTTCTCTCACATTGTCCCAATTATTTTGAAATGAATCTCAGATATATTCTTTTTTTCATCTGAATATTGGTATTTTGAAGAAAGTTTCCAGGTGATTCTAATGTATAGACAAGGTTGAGAGCTAGTATTTTAGAATATTCTCATTTCTCAACTGAGTAGTTTTAAAAGTCAGGGAGCCTGTATTCTAAACATAGTACAACTTCTGTAAGTTGATCACTCAAGGGACTATGACAAAGTGGTCAAAATACAGAGGTAGTCAACATAATGAATCAGGGCTATGGTACTGATTTGTGTATGTGATGCATGTCAGCTCTAATGACCTAATGAAAATTAGGTCAACCTAAGGAGGTGATCAATGTAGGGTGGTGTTTACCTAGGAGGTTAGACTATATTCTTCTATGTGCTTTTCCGCACGTGAAGAGCAATGTCAGACATGGTTGCTCAATAAAGCATTACAAATTTACTGGAAATGGTTGTTTGTATACCTGCAATGGTAATTAATATTTGTAATACTCTTTATCGTAGGGTTGCCATTTGCCAAATATGGTTATCTAAATTTAAAATTTAAGTAAATTTAAAAATTCAATTCCTTGCATTAGCTAGAAGAGCAAATATAGAACATTTCTGCCTACTAGAAAAATCCACCTCTTAGTATAGTATTTCTCAACATTGACAAACTTTCTTACCCCTCAGTTACTAAAAGAGGCATCAAGGACAAAGATTCAATGGACAAAGAATATAAGATTCAAATATCACACGAAGTCAAACAGAATTAAAAGTTGAAGCATATCTGAAAGTAAAATGTAAAGACCATTATTTTACTAAATGACTTTTTGGATAAATTCTTGCTTTTATTAACCAAATATTCACTAAAATAAAGTACATTTGTGGTTTTGAAGAGGCCAAGATGCATCATAAAATACTCATTAGTTAAACAGTGTATATGCCTAGGGTTTATCAAAATAAAAGCAAAATGGAAAACATTAAATTATTGAATTGTAAACATGATTAAAATGAAGGAAAAAATATAACAATGGAAGTGACTTTAATAAAAAATTGAATTTTGAAAGTGGGAAGGAAAACAATAAAAGTGTATTCAAGAATGAAAGGTCAAGTAGGGAGATTCTTCCAGGCCTCTTGAGGAATAGAGAGGAGTGTGTTTTTCTGGGAAAGGATGGGAACATGCCAGGAACAAGGCTAGATTTTCCAGGGGGAAAGTACAGAAACGTAATAGAATCAGATAGTGGCAATTAATGACATAGAATTATTAAATTTTAAGGTCTCCCAAATGATTTAGTCTTTATAATCCCTGACTTAAAGTTCAGAATTGCAAGTCAGGTAGCTGACAAATAGAAGAAGCTATCAGGGAGATTTTTTTAAACTTTTAGAACAAAAATGGGGATAAAGTATTCATTTTGGCATTGGGAAAAAAAGGCAAATACAAGGAAAAATGAAGTGTAGGGAATCTCATGTCTATACTATGAAACATCTGGGTCTGTTTGGCTGTGGCTATACACTACACAATTGACTTGACACAACCACAGAGTTTTGAGTATGTGAGAAGAGGAGAGATTATTCACCAGTGAATTCATTTTTAATAAAGATAAATTTGAGAATTAATTGAGGATTAAACTACTACTGTTTTGTGGTAAAAAAGGAAATTTTAATACTATGCATCAGGCAAAGATATTACTGGAAACATTCTTGCCAGAATTTATGAATTGAGAATGTGCATTGAAGTATGAAAATGTAAAAAATATAAATGATTGTATTCAGGATGTCTGTCTTAGGGACACAGAAAACAGATATATATTATAGCACTGAGTCAGACATAAATACGTGTCCAGGCACCTCTCATTATTTTAAAGAGATTTTGAAACAGAATAAGTCCAGGTCAAACATAATTTATAATAAAATTTTATTGGCAGTGCAGAAAAAGGGTAGGGAAAACACTTTTGTAGCTATTAGTGACTGAAATTTATGAGTTCGTTTTTGCAATGCAACTTGGCTCTAATGATATTGGTGCCATTAATGTGTTAATGTGTGGATGTGGTAATCTATGTTACTTATACCCATTGATTTTAGATGAATATACTTTAGATTAATACGTCTGATTTTTCCCCAATAAAAAGTGTTATTATTCTTTCCGTGGACACAGGAAAGCAAGTTTTTTATTTATTCTTTTTTTTTTTTTTTTGAGACAGAGTTTCACTTTGTCACCCTCAGTAGAGTGCTGTTGCATCACAGCTCACAGCAACCTCCAGCTCTTAGGCTTGGGCAATTCTCTTGCCTCAGCCTCCTGAGTAGCTGGGACTACAGGCGCTCGCCACAATGCCCGGCTATTTTTTGTTGCAGTTTGGCTGGGGCCAGGTTTGAACCTGCCACCCTCGGTATATGGGGCCAGCACCCCATTCACTGAGCCACAGGCACTGCCCTTAGTTATTTTTTTAGTAGAAAGAACTTAGAAGAAATAGTCCATATGTATAGCATCTCTATTAGAGACACTAATTACAGCTTCTTAGTTAAATGCAGTAAAGTACAGCTGACCCTTGAACAACACAAGAGTTAGGGGTGTCAACCACCACATACAGTTGAAAATCCACGTATATCTTTTGACTCCTCCAAAACTTAACTAGTAGTAGCCTACTCTTATGGATAATGGTACCTTAAGTCATATTTTATATTTATATGACACAGCGTATTCTTATAATATAGTAAGCTTGAGAAAAGAAAATGTTAGTATAGAAATCACAAGGAAGAGAAAATATACTATTCATTAAGTGAGAGTGGATTATCATAAATGTCTCTGTCCTCATCACCTTCATGTGGTTAAGGAAGAGGAGGTTTGGTTTTGCTGTCCCAGGGGTGGATGGCAAAGGTGGAGAAAGATCTGCACATCATTTGAACTACATGGTTCAAACCTGTGTTGTTCAAGGGTCAGCTGCAATCCAAATGCATGTTAATACCCAGTAGAAATAGGTGATTTCCACATTCAATGATTTTACCTTGAAAACTGTGCATGTTAGAAAGTGAAAATAAGCCGATAGGAAATATAAATATATGTTCAAAGGGATGGGCCAATGTGGATCCATAATTTAACTCTTCCTCCAGAAGTGCTGACTAGGAAGGGCTGGCTGAACACAGGAGTGACTCCTGTGACAAGCTGTATTCTGTCAAGGGATTTTCCTCACGAAGTAGGCTGTGCTAGCTTAGACATAAATACTTCCTCACACTTTCTTATTTTACATTTTCTAATGAAAATTATTTAAAATCATCTATTAAGCATTGAAAGCCACTTTAGGATTTCGTATCAAGCTGAGTTACTCGTAAGGAGGTCGCTTAGAAAAGCAACATTTGGGTAAATGGTAATCAGGGTCAAATGGCGGTCTGTCTCCCCAGTCCTCAGCGCACGCAGCAGTGCCGTGGGTCCTGCAGCAGCATCCTAATTCACAAACGCCTGTGGAGCTCCCTAAATACCTACTGTCTGCCAGGCACTTGGTCCTTTTGCTGTAGGTGAATAGGAGACCTGGATATTCCTAGAAGGGTCCACAGTACAGTGGGGAAGGCCAAGAGGAAAACAAAGGGTTGCATTAAGGTGACATATAATAATGCAACAAGCTGATGAAAATATTCAGAGAATCAAAGGAGGTTTCAGAAGAAGGCTGCCTCAATTCTCCTCACCTCTTACTTCCTTCTATGGAAGTGATGACTGTATGAAGTCACCTTGAAGAAAATATACGGAGTCTTGTCAAATTTAGAGTCATTTTTGGAATCCCGCAAAAAATCTGTTCCAAGGATATTCTTGTTGCAGCCTCATTTTTATGATTTAAGTATTTCTTTATCTCATGCACCAAGGTTTGTGAGGCAGTAGTTGAATCAAGATAATTAAATTTTGCAGTTCAAAAATATTCCCAGGATGCCATTTGATAAAGTTGCAGTGGAAGGCAGGAGATGGTCGTTAGCTGGTTAAACATGGATACCGTGTTAGTTGGGGGCACGAAATCCTCCTCATTTTCATGAGATGAGGGAGGAGCAGGCCTATGGAAGACGCTGTGGAGCACAGACACAAGCATTTCATTAGCTTTCCCACATTCCAAAGGCTGACTTCAGGTGATAATTGTGAAGCGAGGGGAGTTACTTTAGCCTTTCCTGGATTTTCTTTCCTTGGTCTTCTGGGCATTTCCTTCCTATGCATTTTTATCTTGAGAGCTTTCTTACCGGCTACATTGAACACATTCTCAGAATGTTAAAATTGGAAAGGGTTCTAGAATCAATCAAAATAACCCCCCAATCCTAAAGATGAGAAAATTGAGACTCAGAGAGTAGCATCCCTAAGTACATGTATGAAGAGCCGAGACTAATAACGTACAATTTAGTATCTTCTATAATTTGCTATTTGAACATTTCATCTCATTTATTTATTATGAGGTCAAGCAGCTGAAAGTTTACTTTTGAAGATTATTCTTATTATTATTATTCAGCTGATCGCTTTCAGCAAAGAAGGATAATGATAGCATATAAATCTACTTTCCTAGTGCAATTATCATTAAGTTATTGCTTTCCATTTGATTTGAATGAATACTGAACATTGGTTTGCCAGTGTCCTTTTAAATGGAATCTGAAAGGGATAAAATTTCCATGGATGAGAGTTCAGTATCTGGTCTGCATAATATTTATTTCCTGGTAAAATTAGTCTTTTATGAGGAGGAATAATATGGACTGTTCTGGATTCATCGATGCTTAGTCTCCAAATTTACTCTGAGCATTTAAATTAATATTAATAAATATTTCATTAGTGATTAATATGACACATCTATAGTGTTGTTCTACTTGAAACTACCTCATGGTCTGGAGTTTTAATGTCAAGCGTTCTCTTCCTAAATACCAGGCATGTCAATTGACTTCTTGTGATTCATCATTTGTTGTTTTTAATAATTCTTTAAGAATTTTCCAAAAGATGTCAATTTTACTGATTCATCCAGGTGTTTATTTTAATCTCTTCATCGAAGGTAACCTCAGTTATCTTAGCTCACTTTCTTTTCTCTAGGTTATTCTGGAAATGTATGTGGGGGAAGTCATCTAAATTCACAAATTTGACTTTATTAAATCACATGGCTCTAATTTGTCAAGATGTACAATGTCATGACCGTTTAGAGTGTGGTTAGAAGGAAGCCTGAACTGTAAGAAAGTTTTATTTCACTTTATTTTTTTGTGATGTCCACTTAACTAATAAATCTGTCATCACTGACTGATTTCCCTTTCCTCTGAAATAAACAAATCACTATTAAGCCCTTTGAAGCAGGAGGCTGCCGGGAAACGCAAAAGTCACTTTTGCTTCATCCTCAAGATAAAGTATTTTGTAAGTGGAAATGAGATGCAGCAGTAGGAGCAGAGGGTCTTCACACCTGCTTGAAAATCTAGCAGGTATCCACAGAGCAGGCATTTAAACAAACCTGAAACCTTGACGCTCAGCAAAAGCGTGGACACTAGGCCAAGAATGAATTACATAGGACCCTCAGAAACGTCTTAAGCGGAAAGACTGATTTGAGGGAACATAGGAAATTTGAAAAGGAAATGCCGGAAATTGTATCTGGAGGTCTGTGGCCCCCAACTGTATTAGCATTATAGTAGTTCTATCTTTGAATTATTTCATATTCCACTTTAAATCAAATGGATGGTAGTTGATCCTTAGAACTTTTACTAGAAAGGTAGGTCCTTGACTAAGGAGTACACGTCAAACATTAATTAGTGAGGGCTTTTTGTGTGCTTGCTTGCATGTTTCATTTTAGAAAATTTCAGAGTTATATTTCATTATTATTTTTCTCAATCAAAATAAATGATTTTCTTTAAAATAAATGCATTTTAGCTAGAAATTCACCTGGGAAATACAAAGTCAGGCAGGCAAAAAGAGAAGCCAAATCAAAAAACAAATAAAATACAAAAGAATTAAACAGACCTTAAAAGGAATACTGAAAGTATATCTCCTAACTAAAGTTAAAAGCATGACACATTGCTCTTTACCTAGGTTTTGTTTTTAATCCCCTATTTTTGATTAATAAATTTATTTGTCTCAGTGACAATGTAAATATCTCTTATCTGTTTCCTTTGTACCTTATTACTGGCTCTTTGAGCACAATCAGCTGTGGTATACATATGCCTTAATAATCATAATGCTAAAACAAAAATGAAAACAAACACAAAAACAAAACAAAAAATCCCCACTTGAGCTCAACATTTTCTTTCTTTCAAGAAAGAAAAACTTGTTAATTTCTGGTATTTCAAATAGATGGTATTGAAAGAACCAGGAGTGTAACTGGGCTATCAAAAGAGCAAGTTATTTTATCTCTGCCAGAAGCTCAGTCACTGGAATGATGTTACGATCGATGATCTGCTTCTTACTGCCTGCCTTATATTATAGTGGTTTGTTTTGCTCTAAGGATGCCTGACACCAAGTAATTATTTATAAAAGTTCTAGCCTTCATAAAGCTTGCATATTTATTTTTATCTTCCAAAAATAAATTTAATGGTTGGGGAGCACTTTGGGAGGCTGAGATGGGAAGAACATTTTGAGGCCAGGAAATTGGGACTAGCCTGGGCAACACAGCAAGACCCTGTTTCTAAAAAAAGAAAAAACCAAGCATGGTGGCATGTGTCTGTAGTCCTAGCTCCTTGGGAGGCTGAGGTGAGAAGACTTCCTGAGCCCAGGAATTGGAGTATATAATGAGCTACTGTTTCCAGCCTGGATGACAGATTAAGATCCTATCTGCAAAACAATAAAATAGAAAAACTAAATAAAATAAATAAATATATAAGTAAATCTAGTGCTATGTCATTTGTTTACATTAAAGTTTAAGGTAGAAAATCTTATGGCTTGATATTAACAAATTAGGCCACAAAATGAGGTTTTATTTCATGTTTTTGGAAATTGAATACTCAGTCCGGTGCGGTAATCCTAGCACTCTGGGAGGCCCGAGGCAGGTAGATTGCCTGAGCTGACAGGTTAGAGACCAGCCTGAGCCAGAGCGAGACCCTGCCTCTAAAAATAGCTGGATGTTGTGGTGGGTGCCTGGAGTCCCAGCTACTAAGGAGGCTGAGGCAAGTGAATCACTTGAGCTCAAGAGTTAGAGGTTGCTGTGAGCTATGACACTACGGCACTCTACCAAGGGTGACCAAGTGAGACTCTGTCTCAAAAAAAAAAAAAAGAAAGAAAGAAAGAACATTGAATAATCAGCTTTCATCAACAAATTTATAATTGTATTGGCTTTCAGAGATTCCTATTTTTTAAACAAAATGTTATTTGTGGCTATAAAAAGTGCTGTTCCTGTGTGCTCTGGGCAGCCTCTGTGACTAGGAAATAGAAGAGGAAATTTAGTGTTCTATCCAAAGGATGGATTTACAGATTTTATTTACAGTTGTGGGAATGACCACTATGTTAGTATATTTGAAATTTGATCTATTTATATCTGTGTTATTTGATAAAAATGGTATAGGTGGCTTTTAATTTCGGGACTTCTATTCCCAGAGTATTGATCATAACTTACACATTGACCTCAAGAACAAAATGCTTTGTCTATTAGGTTATTACTTTCCAATTATAAGAAACATTGATTGGTTTAATGGAAATGTTTTTAAATTTTCATATGGGCTTCATTTAATCGTAAATCTTTGGAATGGTTTCATTTTTTATAAATCTCAGTATGAATTACAAATAAATTACCAAAAATACCTTCAGTCACTGTGCAGTGTGGATATTAAAGAGGATGTGGAAAAACTTAGAAGGAATGGGGGCCCGCTCCATTGTTTCAAGCCAAAAATATCAAAATTTGGCTTATAACACTATGGAAACTAAAAGCCTGCTTATTCCTATAGGGGATTAATGCATTACTCAACCTTGAAAAATTATATTGCCTGGCAACTACAAAATATGTTTCATTTTTCCCAGAACTTCTGTCTTTGTCCCAGTATTTTGCATCTAGTATCATTCAAAAGTTCTAACCCCTGACTGTTCAAATCTGTTTAGACCATTGTATTGCGGATAGTCACGCTAGTGGAGAATTTGGTATAAACACTTTCTTACTGATTGTAAGTAGGGTTGCTTTGTGATTTTTTTCTACGTCTACTTAATTGCTTTTAGTTTAGGAAACGGGAGAACTGAAAAGCACTAAAACTCACACAACATCAATAAAGAAAAATATATTATGCATTACATAAATACAGCATCCTTCTTTGAAGACCTCAAATTTGCTAAATTTAGAATTTTCTACATAATCATTTGGACTGGTTTTACTTTTACTTTTCAAAAATTAATGAGAAGGCAAGTAGCAGTAGAGTGTTAATTTTCTGTTTTAGATTTCCTTAGCCAACACTGGAAAAGATGATAAATAGTAGTGTTTATGGAGATGAGGAGATACGGATATTTTCCTTTTTAATTTCAGGGTGTAAGGATAGACTTGCTGAAAATGAAATAGTCAACTTTACAAACTTCTGGCTAACGATCAATCTGTGTTTATTACCGTATTTAACTCGGTTCTTTCTGTTGCTTAATATAATCTTATATTATGTGGTTGTGCAACTGTGGTGCTCACAGCATTTGTATCTGCAACCCCAGCCAAACCTTATCTCTTACTGGAAAATTTATCAATGCTCCAGCAAGTAGAGTGTTACTAATAATACCAAATTCACAGGCTTTGCAATTGAGATGTTAGCTTCTCTCACAATATGACTTTCTTTCATGGCAATAAAGGAATGCCCTAATCATTACTGGCCACATAATAAACATATTCTGTGTGTACTGGGGACAGTGTGTGTGTTGGCGTCATCATAAGTGGAAACTCCATTCAATTTTGCCACTTTGAAACGGTCATATTCTTAGGATGTTTGATTCATCTTCCCACTCCTTTGGTCATTCAATCATTTAAAAAGCACACATTGAGTGCCTCTGCTTGGAATAGTGATGTACTTCTAAAAAAATTTGCGGTTGATTTTTAAAGTCAATAGTATTCTGAAAGCTCAAGCCCTATATTTAAAGTAGGTGTTTATGTGACCAAATCAATTTAGTGAATGCATTAATATATTAATCAGATTCAAAGAGAAAATTGAAAAACTTTCAATATCTTTCTCCCAAACTTTAATTAGCTCAGCTCTAAGAAAAAATAAAGTTTAGAATGAACATTGTCCTTAGTTCATTATGTGAAGTATCTTAGCTACAGGTCACCAGTTATCAGTGATAAGGAAAGAGGACAGCAACTTAACAATAGAAAAGACATCCATTTATTTAGTTACGAAATACTGTCAATTTCACATTCTAAACAATGGTTTAATATGTACTCACCCCCATGTCTTAGTTTAGAAAAGCAGTTTTTCACTATTGCAGTTTTTCATTACAAGTGCCCCACTTCACCTTATCTCAATGGGTCTTTTGTTATTTTTTAAATGCAGTTCTTTTTTTTTTTTAATTTTTAATTATTTTTTATTGAGTCATAACTGTGTACAATGATTCAGGCTTGGAGTACAGTGTGCGGGCTTCCCATACAATCGGAGATATTTTTATCCACCTGATTAATGTAACATTCATGATAT
>CAUYRH010130180.1:0-12731 GCA_963574655.1 Perodicticus potto | reverse complement strand
CCTCTCCGGTGTCAATAGCTTGCTGAATAATATTCCTTATCCTGGGTTCCTCTGTGTACTGCACACAAAGCACAGACTCCATGATCTGATCCATGTCACCCTTGAAATCCACATAGGCCTGTTTAATATCAGCCAGCTCTTCTTCAGAACCTTTGTATGTCTTTTCAAAAGCCTGAATGTCCTCTAGAGAGATCTGATAATAAGGGAGATGTAAGCTGAGAATTTTATTTTAAGTAAAACAAAGGACACTATGAAAACTAGAGGTTTGAATGTTGAAATGTTTCTCTCCACGTACAACAGCTGCCTGAGTCAAAATTGTTGCAAGGAACCAAATTTTCTATGCCTAAGCTATTCCAGAGTTCTCTCTGGTCCAACCTTCAAAACTGCTAAGCCAGGGACCAGGAAAGGAAAATTTAAGTGAGGTTTCCAAGAATGGGAAGAGACTGAGATACATATTCAAGATTTATATTTAAATACGTAAAGTACATCCTCTAAGAAAATAAATCCTTTTCACTGCAATAACCCCACTATATCAATAGGAAAACAAAGGCTGTTTATATTTATATTTCAAGATCAAATTCAAATTCCTCATTGATATAAATTAACACAAAATGCAAAGTTCAGAGACATTCAATAAACGTTTGTTGATTGAATAATAGGAAGCCATAAAAAAACCTCCAGGGTTTCCTACCTTTTTAAAGAGTAACCTCCAATAGGCCTCCCAATCTCGGTCTTGAGTGAGCATAGCGGAGTCCTCGTCCACTGTTCCCTGTTCATCGTACACTGCTCTCTGCTCCTTATCACTTAAAACAGAATAGACTTTTCCCAGGATCTGAGGGAAGAGCATTCAAAAGTCACCCCCGCACCTCCCACGCAAAGCGCGCCGCAAGAAATAAAAGCAAGCGCAAAGCCGAGGTCAGAGGACTCGCCGGGTGGGGCTAGGTAGCTGGTAGACCCGAAGGCTGTTCCGCCTTGAGGCAGGGACCCCTTTACCTGGAAGCGGCGGGTGGCGTCTTCCTTGTTGGCCTCGCCCACCCGGTCTGGGTGCACCTGCAAGGACACTTTATGGTAGCCGCGTCGGACCTCGCCGTCCGACGCCTCGCGCCGCACGCCTAGCACCCGGTAAAGGTCGGCTGTGCCAAATACTTCCTCGCACAGCTCCAGCAACCCCATACTAGGCTCCGGGGGACCTCTACGAAAACAGCCGGTCACACACTTAACGCTATGGAGCTCCAAGAGCTTTTTTTCCCGCTCAAAACGCCCAGGGCGTCGCGTCACAAGAGGCGCGGGAGAGGCGGGGCCACGCTGCGTAGCCTCGCTTTACGGCGGCCGCAAAGAAGGCGCGGCCAGGCCAGCGCCTGTTCGGGCAGATCCTCTCCGGCCCCACTACGCCCTCTCCCGTGCCGCCCTGCTCCCCTGGCTCTGGAAATCTGCGTGTTTCCCGCAGCGTCCCAGGACAAAAAGCTTACTCAGTAACATATAGGACGCCCACGTATTAAACGCTCATAAATTACTGGCCTTTTAAAAAAACAAGTAGAGGCGGTGGGTCCTCCAATCAGCTGCCGTCTGCGTTCTGTGGATCGAGGGCTGGGGCGGCGCCGGGTATGCTCTGTTCCTGGGTCCCTGGCGGCTCCGTAGTAGATCTTGTCCTAATGAGCAGAGCCCGCAGGTGGCCTGGGCCAAGACGAAATGGGCAAATTCATGAAACCCGGGAAAGTGGTGCTGGTCCTGGCCGGACGCTACTCCGGACGCAAAGCAGTCATCGTGAAGAACATCGAAGATGGCACCTCAGACCGCCCCTACAGCCATGCTGTGGTGGCTGGAATGACCGCTATCTCCGCAAAGTGACAGCTGCCGTGGGCAAGACGAAGATTGCCAAGGGATCAAAGATCAAGTCTTTTGTAAGCGTATAACTACAATCACCTCATGCCCACAAGGTACTCTGTGGATGTTCCCTTGGACAAAACTGTCGTCAACAAGGATGTCTTCAGAGACCCTGCTCTTAAACAGAAGGCCCGACAGGAGGCCAAGGTCAAGTTTGAAGAGAGGTACAAGACGGGCAAGAATAAGTGGTTCTTCCAGAAACTGCAGTTTTAGGTGTTTTTGTTTCAGTCATTAAAGATATTTTTTAAAAGGGCGGCACCTGTGGCTCAAAGGAGTAGGGCGCCAGCCCCATATGCCAGAGGTGGTGGGTTTAAACCCAGCCCCAGCCAGAAACCACTCAAAAAAAAAAAAAAAAGTAGAAAAACGGTCAAACATTAGCATTCAGTTATTTCACATGGTTCAACCTAACAAATTTGTTTTTCCAAAGATGACCCTGAAAGGAACAGGTAGAGCTGTAGGTCCAGTTTACTTTGATCCCTCCAGGAAAAAGCCTACATTGAAAAAAAGCACAAACCACTAGTCTTCTAAAAAACTGTTAGGACTTATGGATTTCACATTTATTACAGAAATCAACCTCATGCATCTTCCTGCTCCTGAGTCACCTTACCCATTGGTGGAGAGTATATGACCCAAACTCTCATCTTAATAAAAACAAGCTGCTGATGCAGAGGCTTTCTATTAACACTCTACAAACACTCATAACTAGGTTTGAGCAAGGTGTATCCAAGGTGGTTAATAGCATATCCTGGAGCAATCATACAAGACACATTGAGAAACTTCAGCCTATGATCCAAAGCAAGACTAACGCTGGAGAAAACCTTGGAAATCAAGGAAAGGATAAGCTCACATAAGAAATATGTTTATACAGATCATAAACAAAGGACAGAGCACTATACAAAGTGAATACCTGGGTTAGTAGAAATTGAGTGGCCCTTAGTAACACCTTACCTTGGTTGGTCGATTTCACATCAATTCCCATCACTGATCTTCACTTTTCAGAATCACTCTGCCCTGCCAGTAGTTTCTGCAAAGCCTCAAACTCTACAGCAGGGGTCCTCAAACTACGGCCCGCGGGCCCACGGGCCACATGAGTTGGTGTGAATTGTATTTGGTCCCGTTCTGTTTTTGACTTCAAAATAAGATATGTGCAGTGTACATAGGAATTTGTTCATAGTTTTTTTTTTCAAAACTATAGTCCAGCCCTCCAATGGTCTGAGGGACAGCGAATTGGCCCCCTGTTTAAAAAGTTTGAGGACGTCTGCTCTACAGGGTGTATTCATGTCTTTAACACCTCTCAGCCAATTCAAAGTATTCCCCTGGCTTCAAAGTATCCTCAAAAGCAAGTGGAGGCTAGCCAGCAACAACCATGGGTGACCCTAGAATTTGAGATGGCTAGTAATTGTTCTCAGAACATAAAACCTGGAGAATAAAATAAGTTGGTGACTGATTTAACCTCCATAAATTTCCTCTATCTTAGTCTTACACCTGAATTTGAAGCTTCATGATCTAGAATGTGTGCTAAAACCAGGTAAATCATGGTTATAGTTGTAAAATCCTGCAGTTCTGGTGGAACAATGTGACATTTTATTCTGGCACAACCAATTATATTACCAACCTCATGATACCTAAATGTAATTCTACCATTGACTTTCTAATTGGACTCTTGAAAAGGCCCCAATCTTTGCTCATTTCCCCTCCAAATTCAACACAGTATTTTGGAAAGGGCTTTCCAGGTAGGCATATTGGAAGCTGAATGCTGGATCACTGGGCAAGTTTCTACCTCCAACCCTCAGCTTCTCCATCTGTAAAATGGACACAATCCTACTTTCCTTCATGGTACCTTATAATCCTCACAACTATGCATGTAAAAGGTCTAGGGTATACAGGTAATTTACAACATTAGCTTTCTTCCAGTTTTGCATTCTTAAAAGGGAGGTTATTACAACCCAAAAGCAATTTTCATAACCAATCTACCTTTGGAAATTTGAGAGTATATGTTAGCAAGACAATATAAATCTTCCAATTACTAAATCAATAACCAATGTTAACTGTTCTTGCGTTTATGAACTGACCATGAATGATAAAACATTTGAATGTGCCATGATTACTTTGGCTGAGGGCTCTGAAGCAGGACATCTTGGAAGGCAGTGGATTGTAAAGTTAAGAGACCCAGGGCCCAACCCCAAAATCCAATCCTCCCACAGCCACTGTCTTTTCCAAGACAAAGCCTGAAAAAGCTAATCAGTACCTAGACCCAGCTCTATGTCCAACAAGAACAAACCTCTCACTGGGCCCTGCTCAGGCCACATCAGAAGAGCATGGGTGACTCAAAGAACTCCATTTATTAACCTCAAAATGGAACAATTTTAAGATCTTTGCACAAGTGTTTTAGGAGAACCTTGACCCCATTCCCACTGCTATGCTCACTGAAGTCAGCTTGCTTCTCCTGCTGAAGCCTCTGTGTCTGTTTTCTGAGAAACTTCTGTTGCTGAAGCCTCTGTATCTGTTTTCTGAGACGCTAAAAGTACTTCACGTGCCCGTTTCCTTCGCAGTCTCTCAGCATTTGTGATAATCATAGGATGCAAAGGGAAAAAGCCAGAAAGACCTAAAAGCAAAAGAATTTTCGTTTATTGTAACACAATACAGCCACTTCCCTTGGGAACTGTTCCTTACAGAACAGAGGTTTGAGACCTGACCCAGAGTAAGGAGGTAAAACCATGATCCTCACATGCAAAACTCTGTACTACTGCCTATTCTTCTTCCAATTTACTGCATCAACCATGGATGACATCTACTAACACTATACTCCTTGCTTAAAAAAAAGTTAAACTGAGCCGGGCATGGTGGCTGATGCCTGTAATCCTAGCACTCTGGGAGGCCAAGGTGGGTGGATTGCTTGAGCTCAAGGGTTTGAAACCAGCCTGAGCAAAAAAGCAAGACCCCCATCTCTACTAAAAATAGAAAAACTGAGTCAAGAGGATCACTTGAGCCCAAGAGTTGGAGGTTGCTGTGATGCAATGGCACCCTACCCAGCTTGAGACTGTCTCTAAATAAATAAATAAAGTTAAAATGACAGATGACAATCAACACACTATTCCCATTTTTAGCATAAAACCCCAGACACCCAAAAAGTCTCACAAAGGAGTCCACTAAAGGACTCCAGATTCAAAATGACAGATCACAACTTCAGCTCTCATTCAAGCCCTGAGCAGCCTAGAAGGAATGAAAATCATTTTTCATTCTCATGATTTTGGGGCTGATTTCAGTTTAAAATCCCCTCAAGTAAGACCAGAGCTGAGTTACCCAGAAGCTTTTCCACAGGCTTAGAGAGGTGGGCCCCACAGCCAATCCAATGCCGGATCCTGTCCAGGTTGAGGGCAACGAGTTTTTCTCCATGGACGTTAGGCAGTGGATCATAGGAACCCAACTGCTCTACAAAACGGCCATCCCTGGGACACTTGTTGTGAGCAGCCACAATGCGGTAGAAGGGCCGGTTGGTGCAGCCACCCACGGCTAGGCGGATGGTTAAGTGGCCCCCATGGTAGGCCTTGTAGAACACGGTAGCTGTAAAGAAATAGGATTAGTGCGCAAGAAATGAGGTCCCAAAATAGGTAAAATGAAGTAGACAGAACAATTCCATTTTTCCACGGAAATATTTCCATTCTATTCTTGTCAATCTGGCTTGGATAGCACCTTCTTGTGAAACCCCTCTTAACCACTCCTGGCAGAAATGACCTTCCCAACCCCAAACCCAAACCCAAACCCACTCCGCTTAGACCTGCCGTTTACTAGCTGTGACCTGTTGTGTTAATTAGTTGCCTCATCTGTAACATGAGATGAGAATTTCAGCGAGGATTAACTGGGGAAAAAAAACTAAGAGAAAGATCGAAGGACAGCAGTGTGGCTGTTTCGGGCCCCAGGCTGCCTCCAGCACGCCTGGGGAGCGCGGCTCCCCCGGTGCCGAACCCCCAAGTCCCTACAAACGCCAGGGAGGTCTCGCAGGGTTCTGATGACTTACTGAGGTGAACCATGGTGCGGCCGGCGTGCGGCTACTCGGAATGTTCCGCTGCCTGCACGGACCAGCCCTACGGCTGCGGCAAGGTTAAGACACCCCGCTCCCAACCCAGCCGGTCAAAAACAGACCGTCGCGAGACTCGGCCTCCGGCTACCCCAGCCCCAAATCCCCAGTTCTGGAAGTGCACAGTACACTCGCCCCGCCTCTTCCGCTCCCGCTCCCGCTCCCGTTCCCGCCCCTACACTTCCGGCAGGACAACACCGGAACCACTAACCTACCTTAAACTGCCGCGAAAGGGGCGTTTCAGTGGGTGTCTTGCGGAGAGGCGGTGCGATACCTCGCGGGGTTGAGTTCTGCTGGAGTGAGGCGTGGTGCCGGAAGGCAAGGTGCGTTAAGAGAAGTGATGAATACCCTGCAAATCCATCCATCCTGCAGACGTTTTCTGGGCACCCTGTAGGGCCGAGGCGCAGTGCTGAGAAGGCGTGTACGAGGCGCGCTCCCTGCCCACATGGTTCTCCGCCTTGAGGGAACACGGTGAGGTCAGACCACACAGACGAGGGCGGCGCGGGGCGAGCTGGGAAAGCAAACGCGGTTTTTCCTCAGGAAGACTTCACACAGGAGGTAGAGTTAGGGCCCAGACAAGGATTACGAGGATAAATGTGTCGAGTTTATCCTTCGCTGTTAACTAATTTGCCTCGCCTTCCCACCTGTTCTCCCAAGAAGTATACATAAAGGAGGGAAAACTTTATTCCTGCTTTTGCCGTGCTGTGATCCAGGGAAGAAGGTGAAATACGGTGTTATATCTAGACCTGGCCTCAGTGGCGAAACGTTTTACATCTGCTATAGGCTGGCGATACCTGGATGGAGCCCTTGTGGTAAACATCCATGAAGAGACCGGAGAGACTTGTGGTTAGTCAGAGGGAGTCAATACTTACACCTCTTCGTTCAGCATTTTTGTTCGCCGTTGGTTACAAAGCGCCTGGCCACAGCCAGAATGCTCTTTGCCCTGACATAGTGACCAAGCTTAGCATTCTTCCTCCAGGCCCACCTTTGAAAACGATGCCTTAATTCCCAAGTTTCAGTTAAGTGTACGTGACAGGGATCTTAGGAGCTGACTGCCAGGAGTGGTCTGATAAGCTTTCATCGGAAACCATGATAATGACCCCAGTATATATAGTAGCTATACTATGTATCATTGGGGTTTTCTTTTGTTGTTTTTAGACAGCTTGTCACCCTGGATAGAGTGTTGTGGCATCACAGCTCACAGCAACCTCAAACTCTTGGGCTTAAGTGATTCTTTTGCCTCAGCCTCCCAAGCAGCTGGGACTACAGGCGCCCGCCACAACGCCCGGTTATTTATTTATTTTGGGGGTCCGGGCTGGGTTTGAACCCGCCACCTTCAGCATATGGGGCTGGCGCTCTACTCCTTTGCGCTACAGGCGCCGCCCGCGCCCGGTTACTTTATTTATTTATTTATTTATTTATTTATTTATTTATTTATTTATTTATTTATTGGAAAGACAGTCTCTCATTTTTCTGCTCTCGATAGAGTACCGTGGCGTCACACAGCTCACAGCAACCTCCAACTCCTGGGCTTAGGCGATTCTCTTGCTCAGCCTCCCGAGTAGCTGGGACTACAGGTGCCCGCCACAGCGCCCAGCTATTTTTCTGTTTTGCAGTTTGGCAAGGACCGGGTTCGAACCCGCAATGCTCGGTATATGGGGCCAGCGCCTTACTGACTGAGCCACAGGCCCCACCCCCCCGTTATTTTTTTTGTTGCAGTTGTCTTGTTTACCTGGCCCAGGCCAGGTTCAAACCCTCTGGCCTCAGTGTATGTGGCTGGTGCCATACCCACTGTGCTAAGGGTGCCAAACCTATCAGTGTTATATATAAAATCACACACCTACAGAGGGTGCAAAAAAAGGTATACACAATTTAAGAAAAAACTATAACAATTGTAACAATATATAGTAAATAAAACTCAGCATACATTAACTTCAGAACTACACTGATGAATTTTCAGTCTCTTATTACCATTTTTTATTGTAATCTACTTTATGGTCAACCAGGAAAACATGTAATAAAATAGCCAATGGAAATAAGTGAATGGGTTTCTGTTTATGGTGAAGATTTTTTTGTTCTCCAGCTCCAGGCTTCATCTGGTGAAACTTTCTCTGGGAAGAAAATTAGCTCAGAGTCCCACATAGAAAATTCTTCAGTTGGAAGGTTGTCAAAAAGATGGATTTCCAAAGCCAACTGTTTCCTGTACCGCGTGGATCTCTGCAAGCAGAGCCTCATTTTTCAATTTCAGCTACATGAGATAGGAAGAAAGGGAAGGACATATGTCATACCTGACTTACATATGTGACTTTGAAGACCCCTCATTTGTAGGGCCACAGCTAAAGAACATAGTTCCTTGGGATGGAAGTGGTTCTTCCTATATTCTCTATTTCATTAAAACATTGGTTACATGGATATATTTCCTTTGTGAAAATTCATCAAGCAATGTGAACACTTATGATTTCTACATTTCTTAATAAAATAACTTTATGAAAGTTTATTTTTTAAAGTATTCATATTGCTAACTACATCCCTGGGCTAGTATGTGTAGTATTCTTAATTGGCAAGTGACAGCAAGTAATCAGAGACACAGGAATCATGGGCTTATATTAGATCTGAATTTATTTTTAGAATCTAGATGTGTAGTAAAAAGAGTAGCCTACTAAATACCCATTTTCTCTTACTGAAAAAATCTTGATTTCTTTTCAGGGCAGCAACACGATCAGTTAAAAAGCTACATTTTGCTGCTTCCCTTGCAGCTAGAAGTAGTCATATGACCAATTGTAGCCCAATGAAATGTTAAAGTCATTGGGTGAGACACCTGGGCAAAGCCCTTTAAAGAGAAGTGAGTGCCTTTGTCTCTTAGGCCTGGGCACAGAGCTGAAATCCAAAGAAAAAGAAGAAGAAGTGAAATAGCTGTAATATGACTTCTTTTTCCTTTATTTTTCCTGAAACATGAATTTGGTAGGTGGAGCTACTCAGGCTATTTTGCAACTGTGAGGGATGCAAACTGCATGCTACAATTGATGGAACAAAAAGATAGATATTGGGTCCCTCATGACCTTGTGGAGTTCTGGTACCACACTGGACCTTTCTTTAGAAGAGAAAAAGAAATTAAGTCACTGTCTTTCTAGTCAAATTACTTGCAATTCATAACTAATAGAATAAACCAGAGATAATTCTTGAGCCAAATGCTGCCTATCACCTGTTTTTGTAAGTAAAGTTGTATTGGAACACAGCCATTCATTTCTGCCTGTTTTTGCACTTAAAAGTGCAGAGTTTAGTATTGCTAACAAAGACTTTGGCCTACAAACCCTAAACAATTTCCTATTTTGCCTTTAAAGAAAAATATAACTAACTCCTGGACTAAACCAACCCCTACATTTTACACATGAGGAAAATGAAGCCCAGAAAGGTTAACACACTACTTTTTGTTGTTGTTGTTTTTGAGATAGAGTCTCACTCTTGTCACCCTGGGTAGAGTACCATGGCATCATAGTTCACAGCAACCTCAAACTCTTAAGCTTAGGTGATCCTCTTGCCTCAGCATCCTGAGTAGCTGGGACTTACAGGCACCCACCACAATGCCTAGCTAGGTTTTTTTCTATTTTTAGTAGAGACGGATCTCATTCCTTCTCAAACTGTCTTAACTCTTCAGGTGATCCACCTGCCTTAACCTCCTGAAGTGCTAGGATTACAGGAGTGAGATACCATGCCTGGCCCAACACAGTAAACTGATAGCAAAATTAGAACCATAATTCAAATCAACTGACTCTTAAAACCATAGCTTCTCTAAAGGGTTGGAAGCAAGATCACCCATGGCAATAGGTTATTATTACAATCCAGAAACTCCACAATAATGGCAAAGATGGTATGAAAATCCTAAAGAAAAATATTCACATCATGAAATGCTCTGAAGTCCTGAATTAAGTCAGTATCTTTCTCCCAGTTTCCCAGTCTCAGTATGGTGCACACAAAATGATAGAGGCATCTGCGTCATACCTTTATTGTATACTTGTAGGCCTGCTCAGCTTCCAGTTGCCGTCCCGCCTGAAAAAAGTACAGCAGCTGGTGATAATGACAAGTCACAAACATGGTAGAGAAACTACCTTACCTCGACTATTTCTCCCTAAGATGAGGATTCTTTTTTTTTTTTTTTTTTGAGGCAGTGCCTCAAGCTGTCACCCTGGATAGAGTGCTGTGACATCACAGCTCACAGCAACCTCCAATTCCTGGGCTCAAGCAAGTCTCCTGCCTCCGCCTCCCAAGTAGCTGGGACTACAGGCGCCCGCCACAACGCCTGGCCATTTTTTGATTGCAGCCGTCATTGTTGTTTGGTGGGCCTGGTCTGGATTCGAACCTGCCAGCTCAGGTGTATATGACTGGCGCCTTAGCCACTTGAGCCACAGGCGCCGGCCTAAGATGAGGATTCTGTACCTTTCCAGTTAAGAACTTCTGAATTCAAAGGGAAAACTGGAAAACGAAAAGTGATAGAAACATTTTTTAAAATTCCTCCTTTGAGAGGGCTTAAAGACCGCTTGGTCTCTCATTGTTTTCTGAAAGCATCTTGAGTCATTTCCTTTTCAAGGATTGAAGTCATTCTGTTAAGAACAATTAACACTTACATAGTTCTTACTAGGTGATTTACATTGTTTTCATTGATGACATTGTTTTAAATGCTTTACATTTGTTCATTCTTAATCCTCAAAACCTAGGTGATAACTACTATTATTTATCATTCTCAGTTTACAGAGAGAGAAGCTTAGGCACAAAGAGGATAAATAACTTGCCAGGGATATGAAGCTAAAAATTGGTGGAGCCAGGCTTTAAAACGATGCAGTCTGACTCCAGCATCCAAGTTTTTATCTACAACACTTTATCCTATCCCTATGCATTAGAAAAAGTCGATCTTGGTCTTACTTCCACGTAGATCTAAATAGGAGATGAGGACGTTAACTATTCCTCCCAATTGATATTATTCTTTATTTGAAAAACTCAAGGGTTAAATGAGAAGGTCATTTAAGGAAGGTCACACGTTTCCTCAAAGCCACAGGTTTCCCACCCCTTCCCTTTCTACCACTATTACCTTTGTTTCTCTCCTGCTATAGAGAGGCAGCACCCCAAATAATGTGAGGATCCAGAATAGCCAAAATGATTTTGAAAAATAATTTTTTTGCTATTATAAACATCCCTGCAACAAACAATCCTTTCACATCTCTTCTTGAAATTTTTTAGGATTATATATAGATATGACATTGCCAAATTGTAGATATAGATGTGACTAAATAATGTCACATTGCACTTAAAAGTGGTTATACCAGTTTATATATACTAGCAATTATGAGATTTCTCATCAATGATGGTAATATCATGCTTTAATTTTTGCTAATCTGTTGGTTGTGAATTTCTGTCACTTTATTTTAAATTGCATTCTCATGCTTATTAGTGATGCAGATCTTCTTCTCATCCATGTATTGATTTTTTATAATCCCCACATCAGCACGCTGCATTTTCCTACCCTGTGCTCATTTTTAAACTAGGTCATTTGTGGAGTTATTCCCCTCATTGTGGGAATTATTTATATAAACTGTGTGCTAATACTTTGTTAGTTACAAATGCTGCGAATGTTTATAACAAAGCCCTTTAAACTTTATGTCTTTTTTATACATGAGTTTCTGACCTTAAAGTAGATGATTTATTGATACTTTATTTTTGGTTTGTGTTTTTACAGTTCTAAAAAAATCTTCCATACCCCTAGGGCATAGAGGTATTTGCTATATTTCTTCTAAATATTCTAAAGCTTTAAGATTTAGGTCTGTACACCAGTTAGAATTGGGGGGGGGGATAAGGTAAGGAATTAATTATTTTTCATATGGATAGTAGCCCATTGCCCCATTAATATTGAATAGTCCAGTTCCTTATTGAGAGTGAGGGTGTTATGTTGTCTTTTTAAAATAGCTATATTAAGGTATAATTTACATACCATGAAATCCCTCATTTTAGGGTTCATTTGTGCAATCATCCCCTGAATTCAGTTTTAGAAGACTTCTATTACCCCAAGAAGTTCTTTTATGTCAGTTTCATGCCTGTTTGCAGAGTCTACCTTTGGCTGTAGGTAACCATTGATCTGTTTTCTGTCTCTATAGTTTTCCTTATTTCAAATAAATAGAATCATAAAATAGAAATAGTCTTTTGTGCCTTGCTTCTTTGACTTAGCACAATGTTTTTGAGGTTCGTCCATATTGTTACATGAATCAGAATTTCATTTTAACTACTAACTAGTACTCTGTTGTATAAATATACCTCATTTTGTTTATCCATTCACTGAGGGAGGGACATTCAAAATGTCTCCAATTGGGGGTTATTATTAAATTTTGTAATTAAAATTCACTTTAAAATATTTGTGTGGACATACGTTTTCATTTTTCTTGGCTAGGTAAGGAGCAGTAGAATTGCTGGGACATGTGGTAAATGTATATCTAGTTCTTTTGTTTTTTTTTTTTTTTTTTTTTTTTTTGAGACACAGTCTCACTATGTGCCCTCGGTAGAGCGCTGTGTCGTCACAGCTTACAGCTGAAAGGGCCCGTGTGACGCCATTTGGCTAACGGGCTCCATTTTGCAGGTTGCTGTCTAATTTGCGGTGTAATTGTTAGTTCTGTAACTTTTGGTTCCTGGCACCAGCCCCCCTTGACCACCCTCACCGGTTGCTTAGTACCGGCCCTTTCTGGCTCAGCGACCACCCACCCGTTCCTGGCACCAATGAGGTATCCAA
>CAUYRH010130178.1:0-17765 GCA_963574655.1 Perodicticus potto | reverse complement strand
CCATTTTGTGGGTTTGGTGGGGGGTTTGCATGAGCGCAGGGGTTCGTCACCACCCTGCGCCATCGTTTTACCTCGTCAAAAAAAAAAAAAAAAAAAAAAAAAAAAAAAAAAGCCAGTCGTTGTGGTGGGCACCTATGTCCCAACTACTTGGGAGTCTGAGGCAAAATAACCTCTTCAGCCTAAGAATTTGAAGTTGCTGTGAACTATAATGTCAGGACACTCTACCAAGGGCAACAGCTTGAGACTCTGTTCCCCCCCCCCAAAAAGGAAATACTTTGCATACAGCAAATCTAGAGACAAGAACTGGAATTATATAGAGAATGTGGCTGTTAGAAATAGCAGAGGAGTTTTTCTACTAAGACTCATTGATACCTGTTATCAAGACAAGTTAATAAACTGGGTACAGAAGAATTCAGTCAAGTATTGGATAATAGGCAGGATTTCAATGTTTCTGTTTTTTCCATGAGACTTCATTCAATACAAAGCTAGATAAACTCCCGTTTTCTCCCTGCTCATGTTCCTTTGTTGTCAATACTACTGAAGTTCAGTTATCAAAAAGAGCACTTCTTTTTTCCTGATTATCACATCACAGCAACTAGGAGCTGACATAGTAGGGCTGATTATCTACTTGAAGAGTTTGCCCCCCGCTGGGTTCTTTGCAGTTTAATCGGAGAGGTAGAGAAGCAATTAGAAAATAGTTCCTTCAACACTAGAGATATATCCTGGAGCCAGCTGTGCTGTCAGAAAACATTTCCCATGCATGGCAATTAAAAACCGATTGGGTGCCTATTTCCAGTAAGTCACAGAAGAGAAGACACTTTAAAGAAGGTGGGCAGGATGTGGCTTAACTGTGTCACAGGGATGTTACAGCTGCAGGAAGTGGAAATAAAAGGAAAAAAAGATCAGTATGAAACTCCAAGTTTCAGAAAGTTTTAACAAATATAAAAGAATTGATCTATATCATTGATAACAATAACAATATCTGAATTTTGGTTTTTCTAAGGTTTATATTTGTGTTGAGAAAGCACAGACCTATGAGGTATAACAACTAAGTTCACGACCTGGTCAGTGTGTGCTTACATCGGCAGCCCTGTACAAACAACTAGGTAAGGTAGAATAATGTCAGTATACATGTGTCTCTCAGCTGTGTTCATGTCAAAGTGTGGTAGTGTTGTTGCGTGTTTGTGCATGCCCTCAGGAGCACACAAAAGCAACAAACAAACATTTGTAAATTTCTTGTTAAAATTACCAAGAGTAGAAGTGAAATCAGGGGCATGGTAGTCCAAGTCTATGGGGATGATGCAATGAAGAAAATGACTGAGTACAAATGTATTAAACATTTCACTGAAGGGAGAGACTAGTCATTGATGAAGAGAGGTCAGGCAGCCAGTAATGACCAGAACTGATGAAAACGTGGCAAATCCACAGAACTGTGCATCACAATAATTGACTGACTATGAGAAGCATAGCAGATAAGGAAACACTGATAGAGAAACAGTTAGGAAAATCTTAACAGAAAATTTTGACTGACAACTCCTGGCTTTTGCATCATGACACTACGCTAGGCTCCCAAGGCATATCTGTGAGAGAATTAGCACATCATCAAATAACTGTATTGGAATATCTGCATACTCACCTGAACTGACCCCCAATGACTTTTTTCTTTACCGGAAGATAAAGGAAAAATTGAAAGGAAGACATTTTGACGACATTCAGGACATCAAGTGTAATGTGATGACAGCTTTGATGGCCATTCCAGAAAAAGAGATGGCCATTCCAAAATTGCTTTGAAGGGGAACTGGACACTGATGTTGGAGATTGCTTCCCAAGGTCACTTTGAAGGTGACTATAGTGAGGACTTTGGAGTGGGCAAGGCTGGCCATGGACCCTCACACCAGCTTTCTGGAAAATAAATCCACAAGGTTCTCAGTGGAGTGGGCTTCTCAATGTTTCCACCAACAGACATAGATAAGGATAGGAAATGAGAGGATATGGGCAAGAGAGTAGGCTGAAAGGGGACAGTAAGGAAGTTCATGTCCTCAGGTTATCTGGACTACTCTCACCTGCTGCTTGACCTTGCTCCTGGCTTTTCTGAAGCAGCCAGCTAAAACCCAGTGGATTTGTGATGTACATGACACAGTGAAACATCAGTAACTTCAGCAGCAACTTCAGCCAAGCCACTGACTATGTCATCCCTCCCTCGACATAGACAGTACAGCTCAGAAAGAGTCTTCTTCCACGTGGGGAAAGGAAAGGGAATAGTTTAGAGTACTCTATTTTGCAACTGGGGTACCAGCTCTATGACAGTAAATTAAAGTACCAGGTGATCTCCTGAAGCCCTTGAGTCTAGCAAGAACTAGTTCCTGGAAGGCATTTCTGGAACTACCCAAGCCAGAAGGAAACCTGCTGCTTTAAAACTTAACATCTAATCCTGGGAGAATTTACCACTCTTTAACTAAAGTGTTACTGAGCTTTGGGAAAACATCAGCAGATCAGGAATCAGTCATCTCTGGGTTTGGGTGAGACTGAGTTGGCTTCAGGTGGGATCTAGTGCTGATGGCCATAAGGGTACCCATGCCATTCCTCTCCCTCCTCCAAAAGCTCAGAAGAGAAAGTGAGGAGAGAGACTAAGAGACTTTGGTTATCCAGAGAATTCTCTTGGATATGCTTGGATACCCATGTTTACTTAGGCAAGGAGTTTGCAAGAGTCACAGCAGGAGTTTGCAAGAGTCACAGCAGTATTGGGTCTGGGACAGCCCTGGCAGTGAAATGGCCACAATGTTTTAAAATTTAGGCCCTAACGCTCAATTTTCTTTGAATATTCAGAAACTGCTCTTAAGAAGGAAAAGTTCAAGAGGCAAGATGGCCGACTGGAGCCAGCTTTCCACAGAGGCTCCCATCCAGAAGGATAGTTAAAGGATAGAAGTTTAGCAAGTAAGCTAATGGTTTGGAGCTGAGCCAAGAGTGAAGGTTGAAGAATGCACACGAACTCTATTGAGGCGAGCTGTGACCCCAAGAATAAAAACAATAGGTACAAAATCCATCACCAAGCATACAGGATTTCCCTCCCCTATGAGAACAGCTCACAGTATACTTTCTACAAACAAGCGAATAGAGTTCAAACATTCTCCCATTTAATCCCACGGGAGAGACTTTCTAAAAACCAGACCTCCTTCCCCTACTAGGGTGCCATGACACTCTCCTGCCAGGCATAAAACTATATAAAACTGTACATATTCTCTACCTGCAATTCTGAACTCCCTCCACTCTCCCCCGAGGTCTGGAAGCCTGGCCTCCATGGAGTCCAGATTCTTGGGCTTTTTCTTGAGAGGTGTGGACAGGGTGTGGGCTGTTGCAGGTCTGTGCTGATTCTGTAGCACAGGGGTCAGGAGAAGATGGTGGATTGAATGAACTATATGGGAGAGGGAAAGGCAGTGCCCTGCAGCACCAAGCAGCAGCAGTAACAGCGGGATCAATAGGGCTCACACACCTGGGGATATTTGGAGAGACACTCCCTGTCTCTCTGGGCAATCAGAGAAAGCCAGGCATCTTCTCCAGTGGCAGACACTGGCAGAACAGATCTGGGATGGTAACATAGGCCCTGTAAGTAAAGGATATGCCTGAGGTGATACCTGCCCAGGTGGGACACAATGGACCAAGAATAGAAGACATACTCACAGGGTGGTGCTGAGCCACAACTGCTTTAGTGAGCCTAAGAAGCACCTGACCCTCAGGGGATTATAGCTGAGACAAAGGCAGGTGGGCAGAGGCAGAAACTCAGAGCTGAGTGTGAGCTATAACCACACCCACCCCAACACAGACTGCAGTGGAGACAGACACACGAGCTGGTGCAGTGGCACAGACCGAGGCTGAGTCGCAGTTTCTGTGAACTCAAACAGTGCCTGGTCCATAGGGGAATGCAGCCAGGACAGAATCACAAATTCTGCAAAAATATTAGTGTCAGCAACATCAATCAGGGCTGGGGCTGGAACTGAGTAAACCAACCCAGCTTTCATTAACCACCCGAGGTTGTCAGGCTTCAGCTCCCCCTCCCAGATGGTGGCAGAGTACAGAGGCCTGGCCGAGGAAACATACATATCCCTGCGACACAGGCAGGCACAAACCTCTGGAGGAACGTCCGCTCATTGGAGGGAACTGAGTCACAGCCCTGCAGGGGTTACCAGTGACTAGGTGTGACAGAGGTGTAATGTGGGGAAGGAGGAATCAACCTTCTCCAACTAATTCATTTGCTAGACGGTTTCTTTCTGACTTCATGGTATATGTACACAATGGAACATTATGCAGCCTTAAAGAAAGATGGAGACTTTACCTCTTACATGTTTACATGGATGGAGCTGGAACATATTCTTCTTAGAAAGTATCTCAAGAGGGCAGCACCTGTGGCTCATGTAGTAGGGCGCTGGCCCCATATACCAAAAGTGGTGGGTTCAAACCCGGCCTCAGATGAACTGCAAAACAAAAATAGTCGGGTGTTGTGGCAGGCACTTGTAGTCCCAACTGCTCGGGAGGCTGAGGCAGGAGAATTGCCTAAGCCCAGGAGTTGGAGGTTGCTGTAAGCTGTGTGACACCATGGCACTCTACCCAGGGTGATAAAGTGAGACTCTGTCTCTACAAAAAACAGAAAGAAAGAAAGAAAGAAAGAAAGAAAGAAAGAAAGAAAGAAAGAAAGAAAGAAAGAAAGAATCTCAAGAATGGAAGAAAAAGAATCCAATGTACTTGGCCCTACTATGAAACCAATTATAGCTTTCTCATGAAATCTATAATCCAATTATAGCCCAATAATAAGGGAAAATGGGAGAGGGAAGGAACAGGAGGGGGGTGGATGGGTGAAAGGAGGGTAATTGGTAGTACCAAACCTATGGTGCATCTTACAAGGATACATGTGTAATTTACTAGGTGTAGAATATCAATGCCTAAACACAATAACTACGAAAATGCCGTGAAAGCTACGTCAACTAGTTTGATGAAAAATTTTCAAATTGTATATAAAACCAGCACATTGTACCCCGTGATTGCATTAATGTACACAGCTATGATTTAATAAAAAAAGAAACAGAAGAAAGAGTTCAAACAAGCCCTAACTGTAAAGATTAAAGAAATACCTAACTAATCAATGCCCAGACATTGACTAACATCCACAAAAAAATCAAGAAAATCCAGGAAGACATGACCTCACCGAATTAACTATATAAGGGACCAATGACTGATGTTGGAATGAGGGAGATATGTGATCTTCAAGGCAAAGAATTCAAACTAGATATCTTGAAGAAGCTCAAGAAACATCAAGATAACAAGAGAAGGAAATCAGAAGTCTATCAAAAACATTTTAAAAAGAAATTAAAATAATTTTTTAAAAATGGAGCAGAAATTCTAGAGCTTAAGAATTTAATTGAAAAACTGAGAAATGCATTAGTATTTCAACAGCAAAAGTGATCAAGCAAAGGAAGGAAGAATTAGTGACCTCGAACCACACTGTTTGAAAATTTAAAGTCAGGGCAGTGCCTGTGGCTCAAAGGAGTAGGATGCCAGCCCCATATACCAAAGGGTGGTGGGTTCAAACCTGGCCCTGGCCAAAAACTGAAAAAAAAAAAAAAAAAAAGAGAGAAAGAAAATATGCAGTCAGAAGAGAAAAAGGAAACACAAATAAATAAGAATAAAGCACTCCTATGAGATCTAGAAAAGAGCCTTAAAAGAGAAAATCGAATAATTATTGTCCTTAAAGAGGACATGGAGAGATTGAGGTAGAACATTTACTCAAGGAACTACTAATGGAGAATTTTCCAAACCTAGAGAAAAGTATCAGGTAGAGGAAGGTCATTAAACACCAAGCAGATTTAACCTAAAAAGGAAATCTTAAATCCTTTAGTCATTGAGATTCACAGATAAAGAAAAAGGTCCTAAAGGAAGTAAGAGAACAGAAATAATTCTACATATAAAGAAGCTCCAATACATCTCACAGCTGATTTCTCAGTGGAAAACTTACAGGCCGGGGAAGTTTGACATGACATGCTCAAGGTGCTGAAGGAAAAAAATCTTTATGTCTAGAATAGTATATCCTCCAAAAATACCCTTCAAATATGAAGGAAAATACTTTCTTAGACAAACAAATGCTAAGGGATTTCATCAACCCCAGATCTGTTCTAAAAGAAATGCCAAAAGAAGTTCCTTAATCTGAAAAGAAAGAATATTAATGAACAAAAATAAATATTATGAAAGCATGAAACTCTTTTTTATTTTGGGAGGGGGATTCGGTTTCCTTTTGTCACCCTGGGTAGAATGCCGTGGTGTCACAGTTCATAGCAACCTCAATCTCTTTCTCTTGGGCTCAAGAGATCCTCTTGAGTGGCTGGGACTACAGGTGCCAACCATGATGCCCAGGTGGTTTTTCTATTTTAGTAGAGACAGGGTCATACTCTAGCTCAAGCTGGTCTCAAACTCTTGAGCTCAAGCAAGCCACCTGCCTCGGCCTCCTAGAGTGCTAGGATTATTGGCGTGAGCCATGGCACCCAGCCTACACAACTCATTTTTAACAGTAAAGACACAAATGCAGAATATTTTATCATTGTAGTTGTAGTGTATAAGCCACTTACATCTTGAATAGGAAGACTAACAGACAAACCTATCATAAATAACAACTTTTTGAGAGATAGATGGTATAAAAAATATAAATAGAAATAGCAAAGCATTAAAAAGTAAAATGTATAGAATTTTAGATTTCTCTTTTTGTAAGCAGAGCTGTGATATATTTAAAATAATTCATGATAAAAGGTTTTTGAAATACCTCATAGTAACCTCAAATTGAAAGACACACAACACATGCACAAAAAATAGAAGTAATTAAAACATACTACCACTGAAAATCACTTACCAAAGGAAGACGGGAAGGAAAATATAAAGGAAGAGACAACCACAAAACAAGCAGAAATCAAATAACAATATTACAATAGTAAGTCCTTACCTTTTAATAATTAAAGAATAATTAAGAATTATTGTGGATGAACTAAATTATTCAATGAAAAGACACAGAGTGGCTGGCTAAAGGGATAAAAAGAATAGCTGACTATATGTTGTCTGCAAGAAACACGATAAAGAAATACATAGACTAAAAGTACAGGATTGAGAAAACATATTTCATAAAATTGAAACCAAAAAAGAGCAGGTATAGCTGGCTTCTATCACATAAGGTAGATTTTTTAAGGCAAAAATTCCAAAAAGAGATAAAGAAAGTCATTTTGTAAGGATAAAGTGGTCAGTTTGGAAAGAGAATATACCGATTCTAAATATAAATGCTGGAGTATCCCTATATATAAAGCAAATATTTACAGAGCTAAAGAGTAAGATAGACCCCAATACAATGATGATTGGAGACCTCAATACTCCACTTTTAGCATTAGACAGATCATCTGCACCAATGGAACCATTGGATTTAATCGGCCCTGTTGTTAGATACATTCCCAGGTATTTCATTTTCTTTGAAGATACTGTAAAAGGGATAATGCCCTTACTTTTGGTATGCTTTTAAGGAACCAAAACCTGTGAAATGGGAATATTCCTAACCCAGACAATGTTAAAGGCCTAAAGTGATGGATACCCCAGTTACCTTGATCTGATCAATTTTTATTGTATGATTATACCAAAATATCACATTTTCTATAAGCATAAATAGCTATTGTGTATCCATAATAATTAAAAATTAATAAAAGAAAGAACAGTCATGAAGTCTTTAATTATAGAAGAGTCTGAGATATTCATTCATAATCAAAGTTGGTATTTATTATGTGATTATGTGTGAGCCATTTTTCCAAATACTTTACTAAGTTCATGTATTTACATCTTTCTAAAGACCTATCATGCATATGTTATCTTCATTCACACAAGCATATTATGCATCGTGTACATGTATTTCAATATACAAATGTGTATATGTATATGATCTATTGTGGCCATTTAGAGATATTGTGTCTTATTGTTTGAATATATATTCCTAAACTGAAACTATGTTCTAATAAGTCAAGATAATTATATCCATCATTTGAAAATCCTTATAATCAAAAATCACACAATATTTTGCAATATGTAACATCACAAGACATTGAAGTCATAATGCAGAGTTTCACAAAGGTAAAATTATTTTATATGGAGTAGATAGAAAAGGTCTAAAGAAGGTCACCTTGAAAGATTAAAATGAAGATATGGCACAAAGATTTATGAAGTATATTTTAAAAATTGACTATCAGATCTAGAATGATGAAAACAATGTGGTATGATTAGAACTTCTAAACTTGAGGTCTCATTGATTGGGTAAACAAATATATGCTTGTCCAATTCTAATTACTAGACATAGAATTTGACATAGATCAAATTTATTTTCTCATAAGTTATAAACAACTAAAAGTACATAAAGGCCAAAGAGGGCTTTAAAATACATATGAGTATCAAACATATAATTAATTTTAGGAGTATTAGAAATGGTTTTAATTCACATGTATGAAATTCATTCATTAAGTATTCATTTCAGACATATTCAGAAAACTTTTCAAGTGTGCAAGTCTCTGAGAAACATAAAAGTATAGTAAAACAAGTCCTGAGATATGTTGTCATTAGTTGTGAAATATGTAATGAGAGAAACACAGAGGATATGTCTAATGTACAATAATAAATGAAAAGTGATATGGACAACAGAAACATTTGTGTCAGGAGAAGCAGAGTTCTTGTGATTGTTGTTGTTTTGTTGCTGTTGTTATTGTTGTATTACTAGAGGACTCGGAAAAATCTATGTGGAAATTAAGCCTTCCACGTTAGGTCTTGGTGACTGCACACAGGTAGCTATGAAAATAGCTTTCTACCAAGAGAAATTTAGAATAGCAAAGTGACAGATCCCTTGGGAAAGATGATGTATCCTGTTTTCTGTTTATTGAGTTTGAAGTATCAGTGGAGAAATCAAGGTGATGATGATGCTGATCAAGTGATTAGAATTATGAATCTAAAACTCATTAGTCGAGTTTCACATCGACATTTGGAAGTCATTTGCATAGTAGACAAGATGTTCTTGGATTAGAGAGAATTTTCAAGAGAAATGCATGGAGATAACTGAGAATAGATGTTCAGTGAATGGCAGTATGTTATGTAGAAATCTGGAATCCAATAATCTCCTTAGACTATCATTCAGAAAGGCCACCTACTTATCTGGAAATATCCACTCGATACTGTCAGATATCACCCACAAGAAGAGGCTCTTTATCTTAGGCTTTATAAGACAAGAAGGATTTTCCATGAGAATGACTGATTTTTCATTGTGGAAGAAGAGGAGACACATACATACAGTTAACCTCAAACCAGACACCACACACACATGTACAAAACAATGATGATATATAAAGGAAGATTCAGGTATAAACAGTCGGTATTTTTACTCTTTTATGGAATGGTAACATATTTTAGGAAGCATTGAAAAAGATAGCTTTCTTTTATTTTTCTAATTTTTTTTTTTTTATTAAATCATAGTTCTGTGCATTAATGCACTCATGGGGTACAATGTTCTGGTTTCATATGCAATCTGAAATATTTTCATCAAACTGGTTAACATAGCCTTCATGGCATTTTCTTAGTTATATGGTGCATCTTAAAAGGGTACAGGTGAAACTTACTGAATGCAGAATATAAAGGTCTTAACACAATAACTAAAAGATAGTTTTCTAATATTCCAAATTCTCTTTTACACATTCCCACTTTTATTTTCTTTCATAGTATCTTTGTCTAACATTACTCTGTATTGTGAAAAATGGAAAATTATTTGACTTCAGTTTTAAATATGCTGAATATTAATTAATAGGAAGTTTTAAATTACAGTCTTTCTAAGAAATTTTATTCTTCCAATATTGTCTACAAAATGTCAGCTCCTGGCTGCTTTATCCCTATGAATAGATTCAGTTTATTTTCTGTCCCCTGAAGCATTTTAGTGTACTTTTTGTTCACCTTGACTGCATTTTCTGTGTTACACATGTCCTGACTTTTACACTTGACTTTTTTTCTGTGGTGTGGTATGAATTACTTAAATTTGCCTCCTAAAAAAAGTAGAGAACAACCACTTTCCAATTGGGTTATAAGTCAAAAACAGGAGTTCAATTAAAGTGTCATAACATTTTCTGTAACACTTATCCCCTCTTTCTTTGTGCAGAGTTGTCATTTGTTTAATAATTTAATAATGATTTTATTTGGACTGACACTATTGTTAAGATCAGGATCATGCAAATTATTCAGAAAGGAAGTAGTCAGAGAAAGTAGAAATACAGTGACAATTCACATAAAGATGAAATACATAAGAATGTTTTTGGATCTGGTAAGCAAATACAGTTAATGATGTTCATAAGAGGAATCTTAGAAAAAATAATGAAAAGGATAGATACAGTAGGGTAAAAAATGAGAGGTTCAATAGAATAGAGAGGCAGTTTAATCTGCATATGATTTATGAATACATAATCAATGTTGGTTGCCTCCTCACATTTCAAATCATTGCAAATTACTTTTTGTAGGTTTTAGTTTTACTTTTTACTTTCTTTCACATTTAGATTATTTTATGGTTACATGAAAATATACAGTACCAAAGTGTTTGAAAAGTTTGTTATTCTATGTAAGTAAACTTTATTAATAAACATGGGTGGAGCTGGAACATATTCTTCTTAGTAAAGTATCTCAAGAATGGAAGGAAAAAGTATCCAATGTACTCAATACTTTTATGAAACTAATTTATAATCACTCACACTTTCATTTGAAAGATAAATCATACCTATAGCCCAGGATGTAGGAAGGAAGATGAGGGGGATGGGAGGTGAGGGGGGAGGTTTGATGGAGGGGAGGTAAACGGTGGGACCACCCCTATGGAGCATATGGCAAGGGTGTATGTCTACTAAGTGTAGAATATAAATGTCTTAACACAGTAAGTAAATGAGGTGAAACTCTATATTAACTGATTTGATCTAAGCATTCCTAATTGTATATAAAATGAGCACATTGTACCCCATAAATGCATTAATGTATAAAGGATGTACGTGCATATGACATAATAATAATAAAAAATACAATTTTAAAAGTATTACTAGAAAATTTTATAAATAATTACACATAACCAAATATAAGCTAACAGGATTTATTGGGTTTTTCTTCCAATTTTTATTTTTTTCTTCCAATTTTTAAAAACTCTCCTACACTAGCTCTGTTAAGCTACTCAGAAATGTCACCACTTAGAAAGATTCTATCTTTCCCTACAGAATTCAAGGTGTTTGAAATTTAGTGTCTCAAACTGAAAATCCGAGTTTGTGAGTATCCACAAGGAAGTTTTCAAATCCTTTACATATTTGTTAGTTTCACATCTTGAGCATTTTCTATAAATAAATTCTATTTTTCTAATTCAAAATAGTAAGGGGATACAAATGTTTCTGTTACATGGATAACTTTATAATGCTTAAGTCAGGACTTTTAATGTGCCTATCACCACAATATGTTCATTGTACCTGATAGGTAAGATTTTACCCCTCACGTCCTCTCACCTTCTCCTCTCCATGGGTGCTAAAGAATTTTACATGTATTTTTGCTCATGCGTGCCCATCATTTAGCTCTCCATTATTAGGGACTACATGAGGGTTTTGCTATATGCCTGAAATTTCAATATTAGGATAATGGTTTCTAATTTCATCCAAGTTGCTGCAAGAGACACGATTTCATTCCTTTTTACAACAAAGTAATACTCTGTGGTATGCATATGTTTTCTTAATCCACTCAAGAAGTCTTGGGCAAAATAGTTTGATTATACATCCTTCCACTGTAAATTGTACTATGATAAACATTCAAGTGCATTTTTTCATAAAATGACTTTTTTTCATTTGGATAGACATCCAGCAGGGGGTGGCTCAAAATGTAACTTACATTTATTTTTTGAACAAAATGCAGACTGTCTTTTATAGAGGAAGTATTAAAATGCAGCACCACCAACAGTATATATGTATTTCTTTCTCTATGCTTCACTGCCAGTATCTCTGTATCTCCTGCTTTGAGACTTCTCCTTTTTTTTTTTTTTGATTAATGTGAGGGTATAAACAACCAGGTTACGATATTTGAAATTGTTATGTAAATTATTTCTTATAGTTGTGTCCCTCACCTAAAGGAATGCCATTACACACCTACATTGTACCCATTAAGTGGGAGCACGCCAATCACTCTATCCTCCCCCGTCCCTCTTTCCCTCTCCCCGCAACTTGAATTTAATTGAGTTTTTCTCCTATGTAGATGTGTATTAGATCATCTACTAGATTCGTATTCGTATTGAGTACATTGGATATTTGCTTTTCCCTTCTTGTGATACTTTACTAAGAAGAGTGTGTTTCAACTCCATCCAGGTTTATACAAAAGATGCAAAAGCACCATTTTTTTTTATGGTTGAATAGTACTCTATGGTATACGTATACCTCAGTTTTTAAATCCATTTCTGAATTGATGGGCATTTAGATTGTTTCCACATCTTGGCAATTGTAAACTGAGCTGTGATAAACATTCTAATGCAAGTGTCTTTATGATAAAAAGTTGTTGTTTTTTTTTTCTTCTGGGTAGATGCCTTGTAGTGGGATTGCAGGATCAAATGGGAAGTCTAATTTGAGCACTTTCAGGATTCTCCACACATCTTTCCAAAGAAGCTGTATTAGTTTTCAGTCTCAGGAGCAGTGTGTAAGTGTTCCCCTCTCTCCACAGCTACTCTAGCATGTGCAACTTTGGGACTTTGTGATGCGGGCTAATCTTACTGGGGTTAGGTCATACCTCAGAGTGCTTTTGATTTATATTAAATTTCATATGTAAGGGATGGACAATGGAAACATAAATATGATATTTGAAGAAACAATGCTAAAATTAATAACAAAAAACTCAACTTGGAAATGACCATATGTAGGAAGAAATAAATGAAAAATGGAAATAGCGGGATACCTCCCTGACCAGCTTCATATCATGCAGAGCCAAGATTCATAAGAAGAAAATGAATGGCGCAGTTTCAGAGACTTTCCTGAAGATTATAAGGTATCTTTGGCTAATAATTTCAGAAATTCCTTAAGTGAAAATTCACTAAGTTCTTGGAAATAATCTTAAATAATTTATAAGTAAGGGTGTGTATTGAGAGAGAGAGAGAGAGAGAGAGAGAGAAAGTTTCTCCACGTGATTTTGGCCTTTAACTTTTATGAAATCTTTGCAATAGAAAAGTTTTGGATATTCTTAGTAAGAATGGACAATATGAGTTCAATTACAGGTACAATTAGCCTCTACCCACTTTGGGTAGACCAGGTAAGCAGAGTCTCTTTCACAAGGCAGACTTCGCAAAGAGTCATCCCAAAGTGCCTTTTTTACAGATCTCATAAGGACAGTCAAGTGAATTGAAGAAGAAGCACCCTCAGAAGATATCAATCCACGTGGCCTATCCAATTTAAATGTATATAGATATAGGCATTTAAGCATCTGTTACTGGTATTGCCTCAAGATATATCTTTTAGAAAAGATCACAGTAGGAAAAAATGGAAATCACAAATACACACCCCTACACACACAAAACATTATGAAGTTGTATCTAAAAAAACTAGAAAGATGCAGTTTAATTTAGATTTGGGTCTCTTCTAATTTCAGTGCATCAGAGATTTAATCAGACATAGTTATTGTGAATATTCAGAAGGCTCTTTTAATTTTCTGAGTTATTAAAGGAGATGTGTAAATTCAGAAGGAAATTTTTAGAAGATAAGAAAGGTAAAAGGATCTGCTTCTTTTTTTACTCACTTCAATTACATGTAAGAAATCATTACTCAGTTTGAAATATGTTGCTCTTTAGTAGCTGTTTTTGCTGCTCTTCCTTGGTAAATTGATGGAAAAAAAATAACTCCGTAAAGTCTTGGACTTGTGGATAATAACCGACAGCCGTTCCTAACTTCCATTAAGGAAGAAGCACCTGCCCTCCCAGCGTTCATACCTTTAAGAATATATACAACACACTGAAATTCACGCAGCAGCTGTGGACTGTGTGGCTCTGGCTGCTGTATCCCATCAAGGGTAGTTACTAGTATCAGGTTATAGAATGTTTAGCCCTTGCAGATCTGAGGATGTTGGCACTTAAGCTGACAGAAATGTGTTTTCTGGGTTTGAATGCATCTTTATGCATCAGCTTCTCCAGTAAATCATTTCTTACATTTTTTTCCAACCACTGCATACATTGGATAGAATGAAACCATGGGAATATTGCATCGACACACTGCACATCTTGGTCATTTGTGGGCTGTTTTCCATTCTGAAATATCAAGCATATTTTGGGTTTATTCTCTCAAACCATTTCAGTTTTGTAACTTTGTCATCCTCAGCAAATTAATCCCACGCATGCCTTTGTCTGTCATATGAACCATGTAGAAATTTTGAATTATGTCACCTCTATAAATGGGAATCTTGGAAGAAGGATTAAATGCTAAGAGTCATCAGTCAGAGAAAGTGACAATTCGTCTGGTTCAATGATTAAAGTCTAGACCTGAAAATAAGAATTACTAGATTCTATTTGTGGCTTTGCTATCAATTTGCTATGTGACTTTTACTAAGACTTTTTTCATAAGGAATTAGTTTTCAGATACGGGCTAAAGGGAAAAAAAAATTATAGATCTTCTAAACCTTAGGGAAGAATCTGTTTTATTTGTTAGAAATATTACAGAGTTTATTAGGGAGACATTTTAGGGCATTTAGACAGATCTCAACAAATAAATGCTTTATGTTAGGTTAAACTAATAAGCAAAACACTAAAAAAATTATGTAATAACATATTTTTCATAATAATATGTAAAATATATTATGTATTACCAATAAATATATATGGATATATATGTACACTCATAAATATGACATGATATGTAGCCACATGTGCATATTCTATTGGTCCAAATGAAACATCATAATGAAACATCCTAATAAAATTTATTTTGTGTGTTTAATTCTCTCATATAAGCAGTTCAAATAAACGCCCTGGTTATAAGTTTTCATCTGGACGGTGTTGTACACAGTAGGAATTTCTAAGGTCTGTAAATCACTCACAAAATGAGAATAGTATTTAAAAACCAAAAAGCCTCAGGGAGGAAAAGAAAAAAGAACTCTGCTAATTTCAGTATTAAAAGGAGTTTCCAACTAATTCTCTACTTTTGTGCTTGGGGTTTGTACCATAAAAACAGCCACGCCCTTCTTCCTGGCATTTCACTATCAATTGTGAAGCAAGTCCAGGTAATTGTGCCTCCAGATTCCCATGACATAGATTTTTTTATTCCTGATGCTTTGTTGTTATTGGTGGTGGTCTGCCTTGTTGGTTTTTAAATTTAAAAAGAAAAGTTTAGATATTTTACAGGCCTTCCCTTTCCCATATGTGCATATTAAATCAAATTACATCACACAGATGTATACAGAGTAAAAGGTCTGACTACACTTCTCCATTATTCAATGCCACATTCTCCTTTACATTTTTGTTCTACTGTAAAAGATATATGCATAAACAATTTTTAATGCAAAAATGTTATGAAATATATATTTTTGCTAATTTGCTTATTTATAATTAATAAAAGCCAAAATTTAAGGTGGCTTAATCAGTACCGATAGAATATTTATGTGTCTGCATATAATATATGCGTATTTATGTGTTTATAATACATAAGAAACATTAAATATAATAATATGCATATAATACATAATCATATCAAACTAAAAACATATTAACATATTTACATAAAGGGAGAGAGAGGTGGGGGAGAGGAAGAAGTAGGTTGATATGGAATTCACTCATATGCTTATAATAGAAGTTGGCAAGTCCCAAATCTGTGAGATAGACTGGCAGGCAGAAAACCCAGTGAAAAATTGCTGTTTAAGTCTGATAACAATCTGCTGGCAGAATTCCCTCTACTGAAAGGTCAATCCCTTTTTTTTTTCCATTAAGTTCTTTAGCTAATTGAATGAGGCCCACCTACATTATGAAGGTCAATCTGCTTTACTTGAAGTCTACTGATTTAAATGTTAACCTAATTTAAAATTTACCCACAAACACTTAAAATAACATTTGACCAAAAGTAAGGTACCATGGCATCTAATGAAGGTGACAGATAAAAGTAACCGATACTAAGGCCTACTACTTTACAATGTGTGATAAGCCCTTTGCATATATTATTTCGTTTAGTAAAAAAGCCATGCTATGATATAGGTATTATTCTCATTTCAAAGTGAGTGAATTCAGCCAATGGCACTACCTTAGACACGTCACTGTCTTTATATTTAATTTATTCATTAATAGGTTGAGGAAAATAATAAAGATATCTATCCAAAATCTGATATAATAAATTAAAATGACAACACATTCAAAGTGCTTAACCTAAAACTTGTGCATAGTAAATACATTAATATTTTTGTTATTTTTTTCAAATTATATTTAAGCATTCCCTATTGATGGTTATTTATGTCATTATTAATTGTTTGCCAAGACCATTATTTTGAAATGACCATTTTTATATTTTTTCTGGTACTTTCATGTCTATATAATAGAGTAAGAGAGGAGGTAATTTATCCTTTTTAGTGTTAAAATCATGATTTTTATATTTTCAAAATTGTGCAATCATCATCACTAATTTCTGCATAGTTTATCAACCCTCAAATGTGGATTCCCTTTATTTCTTTCCCTTGCCTGATTGCTCTGGTTAGGGTTTCTAGCACTACTTTGAATCGAAGTGGTTACAGTGGGCACCCTTGTCTTGCTCCAATTTTTATGATTTTAACTTCCCCATTTAGTCTGATGTTGCCTATGTTTATGCTATACTAAGCTTTTATTATTTTAACATATGTTCCTTCTATGCCTCATGGGATGAGGGTTGGTTTTGCTTTTTTATTTTATAAATAGGTGCTGGATTTTGATTTGAATGTTTTTTCAGCATCATATGATCAAAGGTAGTTGGTTTTTTTGTTATTGTGTGATGAATCATGTTTATTGATTTGCATGTTTATCCATTCTTGGATCCCTGGGATGACATTGGAAGATATTTTAGATATGCTGTTGAATTTGGTTTGCTAGTATTTTGTTGAGGATTTTTACTTATATATTCATAAGAGATATTGGTGTGTTGTATTTTCTTGTTGTTGTTGTGTCCTTTCTTGGTTTTGGCGTTAAGGGGATACTGGATACATAGAATGAATTAGGAAGGAATCCTCAGTCATGATGTTGTAGAGTACTTTCTATTGGACAGATATCAGTTCTTCCTTGTAGGTCTGGTAGATTTTGATTGTGAATCCATCTGTCATGGGGTGTTTTTATTTTAGGAGATTTTTTATTACTACTTCAATCTTACTGCTCAATATTGGTCTTTCAAGATTTCTACTTCTTTTTTTTTTATTGTTGGGGATTCATTGAGGGTACAAGAAACCATGTCACACTGGTTGCATTTGTTGGGTAAAGTCCCTTTTACAATCGTGTTTTGCCCCCAAAAGGTGTGGCACACACCAAGGCCCCAAGACCCCACCCCCCTCGCTCCTTCCCTCTCTCAGCTCTTCCTTTCCCCACCCCTCCCTCATTTTTTCTCTCTCTGCTCTCCCCTTCCCTCACCCCCACCATGTCAATAATTGTCATTAATTGTCCTCATATCAAACTTGAGTACATGGGATTCATACTTCTCCATTCTTGAGATGCTTTACTAAGAATAATGTGTTCCACTTCC
>CAUYRH010130171.1:0-47981 GCA_963574655.1 Perodicticus potto | reverse complement strand
TTCTTTTTTTTTTTTTTTGAGACAGAGCCTCAAGCTGTCACCCTGGATAGAGTGCCATGGCATCACAGCTCACAGCAACCTCCAATTCCTGGGCTCAAGCGAGTCTCCTGCCTCCGCCTCCCAAGTAGCTGGGACTGCAGGCGCTCGCCACAACGCCCGGCCATTTTTTGGTTGCAGCTGTCATTGTTGTTTGGCAGGCCCGGGCTGGATTCGAACCCACCAGCTCAGGTGTACATGGCTGGCGCCTTAGCCCGCTGAACCACAGGCGCCGAGCCTAAACTACACATTCTTAAGCATACAACTAGATGAACTTTTACTTATCCATGTATTAACAACCCAATTCAAGATATAGAACGTTTCCAGCACCACAGAAAGCTCCCTCAGGTCCCCTCCCAGGCAACACACACCATCCCACACAAACAAGAGTGACTACGCCCTGACCTCTATCTTGGTAGACAGAGTTTATAGGAGAAGAGAATGATCAGAGAACCCTTGTTAGACAAGATAGAAAAGAATGATTCATTAAAGCTCACTGCACTCTTCACTGACAAATGACAATTAACTGGGTGGGTAGAAAACTAGTTTCCCAGTACAAATCTCAATGCCATTCACTTTTATAGAAAAATGTGTAAGCATTTTATCAGGAATGCTAATTTATTGCCAGAAGGAGGTTCGTGCAGAAACATTTGGTCTTAGAGAAGGTTTGAGGTCATTTTCCTTTTAGGAGGACAAGGGAATAAAGGATGGAGGGGATCCAGACCTGAGCTCCGACACTCCTTCCCACTTCCCACAGCCTGGGGTTTAGGATATGGAGACAGACATTGTCAACCCACAGCCTTTACATTGGGAGTGGGAGGCAAGTGGGCAATGTTTGATCTGCAATGCTTGACCTGAGTTCTGATGCAGCATTCTGCATCTCCTGCTTGATAATTTCACATCTGATTGTCACAGGACTACTTTGGGATGACAAAAAATTTCCAAAAGGCAGCCTTGGGCTCTGCCTTCCAGAATCAGCCTGCAGGCTCCTTGTTATATAAGCATCCTGGGTCAGTATGTGTTAGCAGGGACAGACTCAAATTGCTCCAGCATGTTCTGGCAGAAATATCTCTGATTTCATCTGAGCCCTTGCCATGTCAAGGGGAAGAGGAGGTTATTGGTTGTAATTGACAGCTACTAGTTAGCACTAACTTTAGCAGAAAAATGGAATTCATTACAATGATAAAGGGATGTGTCCAAGAATGGGCATCGCGCTGGGCCTTGGGAAGGGTGTTGAGCTGGGAGCCAGAAAACCATCAGGATTTATGTTTGACTCTGCTTTTCTTTACTCATTCTCTCTTTTTCTATGCATTGGCTTTCTCTGCCTCCCCAAGTCATCTTACAGATAACGCCATCCAAATCCCCCTTTCTCCCTAGTTCCAGCCAGTCTCTGAGACTAATTCCAATACAACACAGTTCAATTAACAAATTGATAACTCATTGTGTCTCAGTTCAAATTCTCAAGAAAGAATCTGGGACAATCTGAATCTTATGTCCACCACAGAACCTACTTGCCAGGGCTGTGCAGTAGAGGCACATAGCACAGAAGTGGCTGCCAGGGACTCACTCTCTGGGCTGCTCAGACAATTCCTAGAAGAATGGGACTGGGTAGAGATGCCAGTAATTATCCTTCACTGTGGGGATATTTCCTTTTGGAAAACCCAATACACAACTCAAACAAATCAAATCTGTCCTGGTACTAAAACACCATGACTAGATCAATGCTCCAATTGATATCAAGGGCTATTCCTCATTTAGCTTTAAACTCCCCACAATGCCTGGTCTGTGTCCTCAATAGATGGCTGTTCCATATTTAAAAAAATTCCTGTAAAAGCAACAAACTCTACTAGCACAATGAAATATTTGCACATCATTACTTGTATTGAAGATGGATGGAGGAAAAAAAAAAGTGGGCTAAAAAAGGATTGAAGAGGGGGAGAGATATGGTATGTCCAAATGTTAGGGGTATGTATCAACTGAATATTAACCATAAACTTGAATCTTATTCCAGAAATGCTTAATACCAATGAACTCAAAACCAGGATTCTATTTACGAAAGTATGATTTATGTGGCTTGCTAGAGACATGTCCAGAGTATCCCCAGCATTAGTGGAGTTGCTGATTAATTCCCACAGCAAGTTGACTCAGCAGCTTGTGTTGAGCTGAACTAATGGAGAAAGAAAGATGTGCAAAAGATAGAGGGAAAGAGAAATGACAGAGAATGATAAAGGCATCAAAACCTCAGATATAAGAGACAGTTGAGATTTCTTACACCAATAAATATGAAAAATCAAGTGAAGTGCTTTATTTCTCAGAAAACGATAGCTCACTAAATTTGACTCAAGAAAAAGTAGAAAACCTAAGAAATAGAAAAAAAGTCATTAAAGTCATATCATTTGGTAATATTTAATAAAATGGAAAATGTACATGTGGTTCAGCAATTCCTTGTTTTTTTTTTTGAAACAGAGACTCACTATGCTGCCCTGGGTAGAGGGCCATGGCATCACAGCTCACAGCAACCTCAAACTCTTGGGCTTAAGCGATTCTCTTGCCTCAGCCTCCCGAGTAGCTGGGACTACAGGTGCCCGCCACAACGCCCAGCTATTTGTTGTTGTTGTTGTTGCAGTTGTTATTGTTCACTTGACCCGGGCCAGGTTCGAAACCACCAGCCTCAGTGTATGTGGCTGGCACTATAACCACTGTGCTATGGGCGCTGAGTCAGCAATTCCATTTTTGCTCTGTACTTTAAAGAAATATCCATAGACATGCATAAGGAATCATATACAAGGATATTTTCTGCTACATGTGTGTAATGACAAAAATTCAGAGCTACTCGGGAGGCTGAGGCGAGAGAATTGCCTAAGCCCAGGAGTTGGAGGTTGCTGTGAGCTGTGACGCCACAGCCCTCTACCGAGGGCGACAAAGTGAGACTCTGTCTCTAAAAAAAAAAAAAAAAAAAAAAAAAATTCAGAAACAAATGTTCTTAGATGTATAGACATTCTAACAGACCTCAGAAACATAATGTTGGAGTGAGAATAGAAGATTTAGAATAATATTGGTACCATGTGGCAACATTAACATAAAAGGAAAATATACAGAAAACCATACTATATATTATTCACAGATATATGGGGAAGTCTAAGAAATTACTGGAAGGATTGACATCAAATTCATGATAGTAGCAATAGGCAGGGGAGGATGTTTGGGAAGGGGGGCTTTACATTTATTGATAACGCTCTAATAATTTTTACTTGTAATAGTGGAATATAATATATATATATTATATGTATATTATAATATATATATAATATATATATATATATATTTTTTGTGAGACAGAGTCTCACTATGTCGCTCTTGGTAAAGTGCTGTGGCGTCACAGCTCTCAGCCACCTCAAAGTCTTGGGCTTAAGCAATTCTCTTGCCTCAGCCTCCCAAGTACCTGGGACTACAGGTGCCCAACACAATGCCCAGCTATTTTTTGTTGCAGCTGTCATTGTTGGTTAGGCCGGGTTTCGCCAACTTCGATATATGTGGCTGGCGCTGTAATCACTGTGCTACCAGCACTGAGCCAATAGTGGAATATATTTTAAAATGAATTTTTAGAAGGACAACATATTGATATCATTTCCTGTATAATTTTTAATAAAAAATATATAAATAAGAAAAGACCTGGAACAAAAAGTCCACAATTTAGCAGTAATTAATTCCAGATCATGGGACTGTGGATGATTTTTTCTTTGCACTTTTCTTGTATTTTAAAATACCTATTAATAAATACAACATGAATAGATATTACAATATATAATCTGGTGGGGGGGAATAGCCAATTGCAGATCTATACTAATAGTAAGATAATATTTCTGTTAAAAACAATACACAATAAACAAATACACAATACACAAAATTATTTTCTGTGGATATGTATCTCCATCTGAATATATCCATACAAATTCACAGCAAAAGATCTGGAAGGAAATATACTGTGTTAGTCTGTTTTCGGTTGTTTATAACAGAATACCTGAAACTAGATGATTTATAAAGAAAAATAATTTATTTTTTACAGTTATGGAAGTCCAAGGTCAAGGGGGTGCATTTGGTGAGAGGTTTCTTACTGTGGGGGGACCCCCTGCAGAAGGGTGGAGCTGGGTACCATACGGTGAGGGGGCTGAGCGTGCTAATGCAAGCTCAGATTTCTCTGCTCTTACAAAGTCTCCAGTTCCACTCACACAACTCATGAATCCATTAATCCATTAATCCACTAATCCATGAATGGAGTAAATCCATTCAAGAGCCTTCGTGATCTCCAATCACCTCTTAAAAGCCACACATTTCAATAAAGCCACATTGGGAATTAAGTTTCCAGCACACGAAATTTTGGGGACACATGTAAACCACAGCATATACTAAGCTGATAATAATGATTACCTCTGCGGAGGGTACTAGAGTGGAGTCAAAGATCAAAGAGCATTTATTTGTATCTAAAAAGTTTAATATTTGGAGATAATTCAAGTGTTATTTGTGTAAATAAAGACTTAAACACATAATTTGTCAGAGAGAACTGCCCAGACCAGCTCCCAATTTGGCAGTCGGAGTCCAAGGCGCGCGTTACTGCCCAGATCAATCTCCTATTCTGTAGACACCTAATTCGTGTCTTGTGGGTTAACATGCAGGTTAACCAGGAATGTCACTGGGTTAACCACTCGATTCAGAATACAGATTTTTTTTTTTTGCTCTTAGTCAATTTTATTTATTTATTTTTTTATAATTTTATTAAATCATAATTGTGTACATTAGTGCAATCATGGGCCACAAAGCGTAGAATACAGATTCTTAAACCGCTTTTCACTTTTCCAAGAAGCCTGGGTATAAATATTGTAGCAAATATTTTATTTCAAACACATGGCATATTCTAAAAAATTCTATTGGTATCAAATGAAAGCATATATTAAACGAAGAAACGCCAAAAGAACCACATACCAATTAAAAAGAACAAAACGAAACTAAATCTGCAAAATGCCATTAAGTAGTTTTCTAGGAAGTACTCTTTGCATCGGGGTAGCGTGGCCGAGCGGTCTAAGGCGCTGGATTAAGGCTCCAGTCTCTTCGGGGGCGTGGGTTCGAATCCCACCGCTGCCAAGATCTTCCATTTTGTCCCTTCAACGTTCACCCCGAGCTGTTTTGTGCGGTCATCAGCGCCCCCTGCCGCAGAGCGTGGCTCACGTCCTTGCATGAATGGCGCAGCGGAGAGGCGGGGCTGCGCGCCGGGGCGGGGCATTGTGGGTAAAAGGAAGCGCTAAGGGAGGCCCCGCTCCCCCCACGTGTACGCCGGAGTTTCTCTACGAGGAACATGGCCGCCGCCTGAGAGGGGAGCCGGGCCACCGCCACCTCTGCAGCCCGCGGTAGCTGGGCAGTTGCTGCCGCCCACGTGCGGCTCCCGCGGAGAGGTGAGTCCGAGGAGGCAGCCCCGAGGCTCGGGGTACAGTCGGACCGCACTCACGAGGTGGGCTTCAGCTAAAGGCTTCAAAGTAGGCCGGGGAGGCCCATGCCGCGGCGTGCCGAGAGGCTGGCGGCCTCCCGGGACTCGGATGCTTGGGACTGGCAGCTCCCCCTAAACCCGGGCCGCCCGCGGACTCTGACTTGCAGTTCCGGCCTAGGAGTCAGAGGCCTCGGCGGAGGCTGGGCGCGGTGACTCAGGGTCCAGTCGTTCTGCCCCGCCCGGGCTGGGCCGACCTCCTACGAGAGAAACACCTGTCCGGGGGCAGCCCGTGTCCCGCCAGCGTGGCGGCGACTGCCTTGTGGGCGTGAGAAGGGGGCCTGACCACTAGGGAGGCGAAACCCATTGGACAGTGTGGCTCGGGTCTGGCGGCTCGCCCTATGGGCAGGGGTGGGTACCTAAGTCTACCGTGCCCCTTCTTCGCAGGAATTGGGTTACTCTGCGGGACGAGGCCAGAAATTCTTGATTCATTTTATTCAGGCAACCACTATGTTGTGCTGCAGATACGGGTCTGACCATTGGGTCAAAGGAGGTGTCAGTAAACAAACAAGGTCGTTCTGTTTGGTTAGCTTTAGGCTTATTGGGCTTGGGGGTTGGTGGAAGGAAGAAATCTCAGCAATTGGCACTTTCTCACCGTGAAATGGGGATGATAGATACTCCTACCTCATGGGGTTGTGGTGAGGGCTCAATAGAGTAAGATGAGCGACGCTCCTGCTCGCAGTGCTTGGTTTGTGGCTATGTCTCTTACCTTCTTACCTTGAAAGAAAACATGTTGCCAAGTTACAAACCTTCCCATAGGTTACATTTATTACCTTACTCCTACCCCGCCACCCCCGGCAGTTCTCTGAGATCTGATACATTATTCCAGTGTTAGGGATGAAAATACGAAAGGTTAGGAGGCCCAGGTGTAGACACGTCAGGGTGGAGCCACATATGGTAAGCAGTGGTGGCGGGACTTGAACCTGTGCAGTTCTGCTTGGCAGTCCAGATGCTTACCCACTAAGCCATACTGCCTTTTCTGAAGGAGGTGTGCAGTATAGTGCTTAAGGCTCTTGACATCAGCTAAACCTAGGTTTCTGTCCTGTTTCCACCTTGGTTTACCTCTATGAACCTCAGTTTCCTCATTTCTAAATAAATCTTGATTTATAGGACTAATGAGAAATTAAATGTAAATTATTCTTTATACTATATTGAATGTCTAATTCAATGCCAGGCACTACTGTAGGTGTTGGGAGAACGGACTAGATTAAAAAAAAAAAAAAATGATCCCTGTAACAACTTGATGAAGTATAATTATTATCTCCATTTTCTGGTTGAGGAAACTGAAGAACTGAGAATCCTTCATGGAACTTACATCCTACCACAGAAGACAGACAATATCTAAGCAAGTAGACCAGGTAGTTTCAGATTATGATAAATAAAAACCATCAAGGGAAGAAAACAAGGAGATGTGGCAGGGCCTGGAAAGGGGGAGGCTCTTTAAGATAGGGTGGTCAGGAACCAATCTCCTTTTGGGGGCAACGGGGTGCTATCTAATGAAAAGAAGCCAAGCTTGAAAAGCCCTGCGGAAATAGATAATGTGCAAAGGCCCTGAGGTAGCTGGAGCTTGGCCTGTTGGAGAGCCAGCAAGTGGCCACCCAGCCAAGTGGGTGCTGAGGGGAAGGCAGGGGTAGATCATGAGGCCTTTGGGGGGCCATGGAAAGAATTTGAACTTTATTTTATGTGACAGTTGAAGGATTTTAAACAAGGAAGTGATGTCGTTTACTTTTTCTACGAGGACTCTGGTTGCTAGAGGTAGGAAAGGGGCTGTAGAGAGACTTGTTGGCTCAGTGCTTTTCACATTACAAATCAGGATTTATTAATGCGATAAGAAATCAGCTTAGGGAGATTCTAACCAACATTTTTATTTGGAATGGACGGAAAACACTGCTGCATCACATATAGTAGGGACAATTACAGTTAGTTAAAATCTTGTTTTGGTTATATAATTATACATATTTCTGGGTCATTTATATGAAAAAAAATTTTGTTTTGAAATTTATTTCTTACTGTGGGTCATAGGGTGAAATGTTTGAAGGCCACTGAGTTGAATTATATTGGCTGGGAGGATGAAGAGTGGGGATGCCCTTTTCATTAACCCAGTCAGGTATCCTCTCCAGAGGGAGGCACTCTGGCTCTCCAGTTGAGAGGGCACCTCATCTTCCCTGATTACAGTGGCTGGACAAAGGCCAGTAGGCCACAGCAATAACTGAGAGTGTTTGCATCTTGAGAACCTCCCAAGTAGCACCCTCTTAGTGCATGTGATCTGCTCCCTTGAACACCTGGATGTCCCCAGCCTCTCAGTTGTCCACAGAGGCAGCTGCAGAGAAGGTAAGTACTTGACATGTGTCTGTGGCACTTGGCAGCCGGCGCAAGTAGGGTGGGGGCTTGGCCTCTTCCTCCATACTGCCCTGTGTCTTTATAGTAGCAGGCACCTAAAGCTTGATTTTTTTTTTTTTTTTTTTTGTTTGAGACAGAGCCTCAAGTTGTCACCCTGGATAGAGTGCCGTGGCATCACAGCTCACAGCAACCTCCAATTCCTGGGCTCAAGCGAGTCTCTTGCCTCCGCCTCCCAAGTCGCTGGGACTACAGGCGCCTGCCACAACGCCTGGCCATTTTTTGGATGCAGCCGTCATTGTTGTTTGGCGGGCCCAGGCTGGATTCGAACCCGCCAGCTCAGGTGTACGTGGCTGGCGCCTTAGCCCGTTGAGCCACAGGCGCCGAGCCCTAAAGCTTGATTTTTATACAGTCCACCACCTCCTGTACTTTAATGAGAGCCTGTTTCCGTGCAGTCTCTCTCTGTACACATCTTCCTCTGCTCAAAATCCTTACATAGTTCCCTATTAAATAGCATTCCTGTTCTTCATTTATTCAGGCAACAAACATGCATGGAGTTCCTGCTCGGTGGGTAGGGGGAGTACCACATGGGACGAAATAGATGAAAGTCTCTGGCTTCACATAGTTTATGGCTTACTAGCAGTGGGGGTGGGGACAGATTCAGAACTGTAAACTGTCACATGGTGGTATGTGCCATGGAGAAAACCAAAGCAGAGGAGGGAGTTGGTAGTTTGGGGGAAGTTTACAATTTTGAGTTGGATAGGGATGGTCTTAGAGATATGGTGACACTTTAGCAAAAACCTGAAAAAGGTGAAAGAGGAACCCATGAGGTTACTGGGGACAAAGCAGCCACAGAGACCCAGAGAGGGGATGAGGGAAAAGGGAGGGGAGGAGGCCTGTGGGAGATGAGGTCTGAGAGATCAAGAGGCAGGGGTTGTTCAGGGCCTACATCAGACAATAAAGAGTTTGGCTTTTATTCTGGGTGAGAGGGGAAGGAAGGTTTTTATGTGGAATGACATGTCTAATTGGCTGTGGGGACAGGCAGAGATTACAGGGGATAGGGTGAAAGCAGGGAGACCAGGAGGTGGCTGCTGTGAGCAGGCAATAGATTCAGCAGGTGATCAGGAGCTGGCTAGGCTGGGGTGGTGGTGGTGGTCGGGGCCAGATTCTGGCTATACTTTGAGGGTGGAACCAATAGGATTTGCTGATGTGGGATGAAAGGAAGAGCAAGGATGATGCCAGCACTTTGGCCTGAGCAATCTCAAGTTCAGAATGTGTACCAATAATAAATGAGATGGCTTCAGGGGTTGGCTGGGTGGGGGCTTACATGACATTGAATCCCATGGTGAAGGTATTATGCCCTTTTACGTAGGCATAGTGTTAAGTAGATAAGATAAACATTGGCTGGTCTTATCCAGAAGCTGTTAACTGCTTAGGTATGTGGGTGCCCAGGTGACTTCCTAATTGATACCTCTTTGGGTTTAGGAAGTGTCCTCCCAGCCGAAAACTACTCATCCCTTCACCTGGAGACCCATAGCCTTTCCTCCAGGTACTAGGGAGGTACTTCCTGGAATTTCTTCTCCATCTGTTGTCACCCTTTGTCCAAATCCTTCTGTTCTTCAGGGCACAGCCCACATGACTCCCCCACCCCTACCCAGCAGGAAGGCCCTGGCCTGTTCTGAGCTCCCTCACCTGTACCTGTCACCTGAAGTCAGAGGGCTTGTATTTGAAGTTGAGTCTTTCCTCTTGCTTGCTGTGTGACTTTGGCTAAAGACATGTAAAGTGTCTCCAAGTTTCATTTTGTCTCTTCATTATAAAACAGGGACACTCCAGCCACCTCACAGGGTTGTGTTGAATGCCTGACAGAGAAGTATGTGAAGAGGGTCATTTTTAGACCAGAAACACAGAAGAGTCATGTCACTGGGGATTAAAGTCAGCTTGAAAATCAAATATCAGAGACAGCCTTTGGATGTCATTTTTCCTGTTTGGTGTCTGGCTATTTAAAGCATCCCTGTGGCCCTCAGTTCCCCAGTGTTTTAATCATGGCTATAGCCCAGCCAGCCTCTGTCTTCCTGCCTGGTGGCAAATTCTTTTTAAGTGGTGAAGAATTCCTTAAAAGCAGTCGGTTTGTTTTCCCCATGAGTACTGTTGACACATGTTGATGTGTCTACCTGTTTACTCCCATTACTGGGTTGTTTATCTCTTTTTATTTCTTTGGCTGATGGGGTGGATAGTTGGCAGTCCACTGTTCACTTCATGGTAGATGTAAAAAGGTCAGTTTGGACTCAGAGACTGTAGGGCACCAGCCACATACACCGAGGCTGGTGGGTTCGAGCCTGGCCCGGGTCTACTAAACAATAATGAGAACTGCAACCAAAAATATAGTCGGCGTTGTGGCGGGTGGCTGTAGTCTCAGCTACTTGGGAGGCTGAGGCAAGAGAATCCCTTAAGCCCAAGAGTTTGAGGTTGCTGTGAGCTGTGATGCCACAGCACTCTACCGAGGGTGACATAGTGAGACTCTGTCTCAAAAAAAAAAAAAAAGGTCGATTTGTCTCAAGCTTCCTCCTTACTAATGCAGGGCCTTTTGCAGAAAAGGTGCCCCAGAAATGCTCTGTTGAGTGACTGATTATTCAGGTCTCTTGTTCTCCTTTGCAGATCAAGCTTGAGAACTACGCAGCTGGCTCTCCCCTAGTATGGCCAATGAAGAGGATGACCCAGTTGTACAGGAGGTGACTCTGCTGTCCACTCATTGCCTTGTAGGGCTGCAGAACTGGGTTCCTTCTATGCATCCTCAGGCTACTTTGGGACCTTTTGGTGTCCTGGGGACCTCTAATCCTTGTTGTCCCTGTCTGGATCCCTTGTCCTCCCCCCACATACCTGTATGGCTGATAGCCCCCATTCCTTAGGTCTCTGAACCAGCATCTCCTGTCAGAGGCCTCCCTGTCACCCTCACTACTGCAGCTTTCCTCCTACACAGCCCCCTGCATCTCTCCCTTGTTCTTACCTTGGCTGTACCTCCTGCTGGCCGTAGAGCTTGTCAGCCCTAAGATATCAGTCCGTTTGCTTTCTGTTCAGTTTACCACTGTGTCTGCAAAGCCAAGCATTGTGCCTGGCATGTAATCCATACTCAGGGGCTATTGCTTGAATGAAAGAATGAATGAGTAGGCTCTGCAGCTCCCCCTCCTTCCCGGGCTTACCCAGATTCAGCCATTCTACAGTTGCTTCCTGGACTCACTGTGTGTCAGGGGCTGTGACACAGCAGTGAGCAGGGCAATGTCCTTGCCCCCCTGGAGGCTTATAGGTCGCGGGTGACACTCACCAGGAAGGAGTCTCAGGGTGGGATGGGAAGGGGAAGGCAGGTTCCAGAGGTGGCCCAGGACTTAGGTCATTTGAAGGCAAAAAGTAATTGCCTGTCCCTTCAGCCTCCCTATATGTAGAGCCTGGACCTCCAGTGGGAGGAGCAAGGCAAGGAGAAGGTCTCTGGGGATGAGTAGAGGTGCTTTGGAGCTGTTGCTAAGCTTTTGGATTTGAGTTTTTTGATGCATTGAAGACATGACTATGCTGTGGTAGCAGGAGTTATAATAGGGTTTGTTCATGATGGTCTAGGGGAGCCCAAGGGACTTGGGGACAGAGGTAGTACCCCCTGCAGCCAGGGGACCTGGAATGCTCCCTGTTCAGTTGCTGACTCAGCTGAGTCACTAAGATGGGGGCTCAGTGAAAGCTGGTGAGGCACATGGCAAGAGCACTCTAGGTGGAGGAAAGAGTGTGTACAAAGTCCTACATGATTCATAGGAAAAGCCAGGAAGCAAGAAAAGAAGCTGTGTAGTGGGGAGGGGTGGTTAGTGCCAGGAAGAAAGAAATGGGGCCAGGCAGTCCAGAAGGGCCTTGCAGACCACTTGATTGTGGATAGAGGGGCTGGCACAGAGAGGCGGCCCATGTGCAGTGTGAGCTCTCGCCTGCCCAGCAGCTCAGAAAAGCACTTATCCTGACCAGGCTTTGTGGGTGAGGATGTGTTCTTATAGGTTGTAGGGAACTGAGTATGGGACAGGCAACTCTTGTCTTGGTTCCCTTGGAGCTGCTGGGAGGGATTCCTGGGTACGTGCAGTTTAAAAACTTGGTTTCTCTTTCCCCAAGTCACCTCTCTGAGCCCCTGGTCCTTGTTTGAAGTGTGAGGGGCATGCATACCCCAGGGCTGGTGGGCACTGTGCTCAGCCTTCTGATTAAGTCTTCTTTCCTTGTTCCCAGATCGACGTGTACTTGGCCAAGAGTCTGGCAGAGAAGCTCTATTTGTTTCAGGTAATTGTGGGACTTGAAGGTGAAGGGGAAAAGCAAGTGTTGATGGGTGGGAAGAAGCTGGGTAAGAAACAATGGGAAACCTCAGCCTTGCTAAGTGTTCTAATATGATGTGTGTGATAAGATGGTTGTCTTAGCTTTTGTGGGTGGGTTAATGTTAGTTCTCATTTCAAAGATGAGAATACCAGAGGCAATGTGGGAGAGGCAGAACTGTGCAGTGGTTAAAGCTTGGGCTGTGGGGCCAGACTGTCTGGATTGAGAGATCCAACTTCATGAAAACTTAGCTTTGAGCCCTTGGGCAAGTTTCTTAATCACTCTGTGCCTACGTTTTGTCATTTGCACAGTGGTGATAGTAATGATGCCTGCCTCATAGGGTCCCTTGGCTTAGAACTTCTTGGCATGAAGTTAGCACCAACTTCAAGGTGAAGTCCATGAGCCCTCAGTCCTGCCAGCTGTCAGTGTGCCCATTTCCCAGCCTTTGCTGCTAGTACATGAGATTATCACAGTTGCTAACATATTGAGCATTGACTGAATTCAGGCATTATTTAAAACACTTTATTAAAGTTAACTCATTTGATCCCACAATAACCTTGTGGTGGTTAATCATTATATATGTAAATATATTTTAAGACAGAGTCTCTTTTTTATTTTTTTTTCTTTGAGACAGTCTCACTATGTTGCCCTTGGTAGAGTGCTGTAGTGTCACAGTTCACAGTAACCTCAAACTCTTGGGCTCAAGCTATTCTCTTGCCTCAGCCTCCCAAGTAGCTGGGACTACAGGCGCCTGCCACAATGCCTGGCTATTTTTTGGTTGCAGTTGTCACTGTTGTTTGGCAGGTCTGGGCTGGGTCCAACCTGCTAGCTCTGGTGTATGTGGCTGGTGCCCTAGCTGCTGAGCTACAGGCACTGACCCCAAGACAGAGTCTCATTTTGTCACCCTTGGTAGAGTGCCATGGTGTCATAGCTCACAGCAACCTCAAACTCTTGGGCTCAAGTGGTCCTCTTGCCTCAGCAAATAGCTGGCATTACAGGTGCCTGCCACAATGCCCAGCTAGTTTTTAGAGACAGGGTCTCACTTTTGCTCAGGCTAGTCTCAAACTCCTGAGCTCAAGTGATCCATCTGCCTTGGCCTTCCAGAGTGGTAGGATTATAGGGGTAAGCCACTGTTATTTTTAGAGGCAGGGTCTTGCTCTGGCTCAGGCTGGTTTCAAACCTGTGAGCTCAGGCAATCCACCTGCCTCAGCCTCCCAGAGTGCTGGGATTACAGGCGTGAGCCACTGGGCCACTGCCAAGGTTGTTATTTTTTATTTTTATTTTTAAGGAGATTGGGTCTTATTCTCTTGCCCAGGCTAGAAAGCAGTGGCAAGATCATAGCTCACTATGTCCTCAAACTCTGGGGCCCAAGTGATCCTCTTGCCTCAACCTTCTGAGTAGCTGGGACTGTAGGTGTATGCCACCATGCCTGGTTAATTTTTTTTTTTTTTTTGAGACAGAGTCTCACTATGTCACCCTTGGCATCATGGCTCACAGCAACCTCAAACTCTTGGGCTTAAGTGATTCTCTTGCCTCAGCTTCCCAAGTAGCTGGGGCTACAGGCACCTGCCACAACACCCAGCTATTTTTTTTTGTTGCAGTTGTTTGGCTGGCCCAGGCCGGGTTCAAACATGCCACCCTTGGTGTATGTGGCTGGCGCTGTAACCACTGCGCTACAGGCACTGAGCCTGCATGGTTAATTTTTAAATTTTTTTTGTAGAGATGGGTCTTGCTGTGATGCCCAGGCTGGTCTTAAACTCCTGGGTTCAACTCCTGCCCTGGCCTCCCAAAGTGTTGCCATTATACATATGTGAGCTACCACACCAGGCACAAACACAAGTTTTTGTGGGGACATAAGTTCTCATTTCTCTTGGGTATATACCTATGAGTGGAATTGCTAGATCATATGGTAACTTCACGTTTGGCCTTTTGAGGAGCTGCTGGGCTATTTTTCATCACTTTACATTCTCATGAAAGGTTAAGTATATTTGTCTCCATGTTGCACATGAGAAAGTGAGGCATAGACAGGCCCTAACTTGCACAAGGGTCTCCCTTTACGACCATGGGTGTGGGGGCCTGTCCTTAGCTAACTCATAGTGATGGTGGTGGTGATGGTGACTCTGTGTGAGCCTGAGCTTCCTTTGCATCTCCATACACACATTGGCCCTGAGAGGTGAGGGGCTTGCCCAGGCACACAACTAGTGCCAGAGTGGGGTCCAGAAACCAGGCCTGTCTGATTCTAGAACCTGTGCTCCTCAGCTTCTCAGCTTGAGGACAGATGATCTCAGAGTTACTATTTAAGTGAACTTTTAAGAAGTGACTCTTTCCTTAAGGCTACAACATAACTGATCTGAAATGGTCCCCAGAAGTAGAGCCTGTTTCTCGCACTGCCATGCCTCTACCAGCTTCATTCCAGAGGTTGTCCTGCAGCCAGGCAGTGATGGCCAGAGTTGAGGACGTATCTACCACCCAAAGCATGCTGTGGGAGAGAAAGGAAGGGAAGGTATCCTGTGTGTTCAGAGTGAAGAAACAGGTTTCAGAGCAGAGTGTTATAGCCTGAGCCATTTACAGAAATAACTTTACACAAGAGTGTGAGCGGCCCCTGAGAGGGCTGTGCCGAGCTCCCTTTACTCTGCAACCTTTTGTTCACACAACTATACAAGGAGAGAGAATGGGAGTTCCCACGTCCATCTTCTACCATTGATGGTGAGCAGCACTTGTCTGGTCTTGCTTTCTTTTTTTTCTCAAAGAGCCAGGGTGACAGCGCCTCAAGCTGTCACCCTGGAGAGAGTGCTGTGGCATCACAGCTCACAGTAACCTCCAATTCCTGGGCTCAAGCGAGTCTCCTGCCTCCGCCTCCCAAGTAGCTGGGACTACAGGCGCCCGCCACAATGCCCGGCCATTTTTTGGTTGTAGCTGTCATTGTTGTTTGGCAGGCTGGGGCTGGATTCGAACCCACCAGCTCAGGTGTACGTGGCTGGTGCCTTAGCCCGTTTATCCACAGGCGCCGAGCCTCCCTCTTGCTTTCTTTTGGTCTGATTTTGCTCAGCCTTACTGGTGGTTAGGCTTTAGACCCTCATTCTTTACACCCACAGCTGTGCTCTGTGAGTTACTAGAGCCACAGGGCACCTATTTGAGTTCTGGTGCTTAGGCATATCCCTCAGGAGTCAAAGACATCCTAAAATTGCTCTTTGGAAGGAGGCCAGTGAGGGGCCTGTGGTATGGCCTAGCAGGCCCTGGGTCCCTAGCCTCTGTGCAGGGTGGAATCAGAGGCCCTGGAGCCCAGCCTGTGGGCATTGTGTCCTGATGGCTCCCTTTCCCTCCCCAGTACCCTGTACGTCCAGCCTCAATGACCTACGATGACATCCCACACCTCTCAGCCAAGATCAAGCCCAAGCAGCAGAAGGTGGGGCTTCTCTCTGACAGCATCGTGTATGTCAGGGGGTGGGGCTAATTAGGGTGGGAGCTGCTAGAGGCAAGATTATGAGCCTCTGGGAAGCCTAGAGAAGGAGTGAATGGAGAATTAGGAGAACCAGCAGCTCATGGGGCCTTGAAGAGGTGAGGAAAGGAAGAATTTCTAGAAAGAACAGGGGTAGGCAGCTGCATAGAGGCCAGGGCTGAATGAGGTTCAGGGTGATCTGGAGAGTGGGGTTGTGGATAAAGTTCAGGTTCCTAGGATGAGGTGGGCCTTATAGGAAGATGGTCTAGTGCCTAGATGGGGTGGGGTGCCAGGGGGCAAGGTGAATCAGAGTTGTACACTACCTCTGGGGGATGGGGCATCTTCTATTCTAGCCCCTTGCAGTTGCATGGAAGTGCTTTTCCAAGATTGTCAGTTCTTCTTACATTTCAAGAAAAGTTGGAAATAAGCATTTTTATCAGAAATACTTTTATCTTTGGGAGTACAGTAGGGAACAAACAAGATTGCATGGACATTTCTGTCAGAACCTCAAGTATGGGTGGAAGCCCAGGGTCACTTGGGGAAGGACATGTAGTCTTGCTTCTGAGCAGAGACCATCTTAGAAGGTGGCCAGAATGGGGCCATGAGTGACCCTGGGGAGCTGTGCCTTGGGGGTCCTCATAGCTGGGGGTGGGGGTGCTTTGTGCCTCCAGGTAGAGCTTGAAATGGCCATCGACACTCTGAATCCCAACTATTGCCGCAGCAAAGGGGAGCAAATTGCGCTGAATGTGGATGGGGCCTGCACCGATGAGACCAGCACATACTCCTCGTGAGTCCCTGACCTCCCCTATGCTCACTTAGGATCCCTCCTGCTCTATTACTGGGCTTCACACCAGTGTCCCAGCTTTTGAGGGTCTGGGCTAATCTTAGGTTGGTCCCTGGAGCTCTCCCATACCCCTTGTTTCTTGGTCAACAAACAGTACTGTGGATTTTCTCATCCCCTGGCTCCCCTCCTGAGGTAGACACAGGCTGCCCTGTGGTCTTGGTCTCTGGCTGTCACATTTCAGGAGGTGTCTCGGTGGCATGGGCTGTGCCAGCCAGCCCTGGCTCTGGAATTTTCTTCCCCTAACGTCGGTTCTGCCTGTGCTCCCAGGAAGCTGATGGACAAGCAGACCTTCTGCTCTTCCCAGACCACCAGTAACACATCCCGGTACGCGGCTGCGCTCTACAGGCAAGGTACCCGGGGCTGGGCATCGTGGGGGAAGACAGGATGGGGATAGAGGCAGAGAGAGACCTTAGGCAGCTTGGGTCTAGCTCCCACCTCCTTTAAATGCTAGACACCTGTGGGGTCCAGGCATGTGTGGAAATGACAGAAGTTACAGATTGTCAGGGGACTGGAAGTGGCCACCTCTGGGGACTTTTGGCTGGGCACTGCCCAACCCATTCGGGGTGGGGCTTCAAAACATGATATCCTTCTAGAACACAGAAACATACAGCACAACATACTTTTAGGAGAGAATTTTGTTTTTAAACGCAATGTACTTACGACCCAGCAATTCCATTCCTTGGTATCCTCTATCCAAGAAAAATTAAAACACGTATCCACACAAACATTTGTATACAGATATTCATAGTAGCATTTAGAAAAGCAGAAACAACCCAACTGTCCATCAACGGATTCATGGTTAAACAAAATGTGGTGCATCTATGAAATGGACTATTTGGCTGGATAAAGGAATGAAGCACTGTTACATAGTACCATGTGGATAAGCCTTGAAGACCTTATGTTAAGAGACAGAAGGCAGCTACAAGTCACAGGATTCCATTTACAGTGATGTGCTGGATGATGACATTTCAGTTGACGATGGACTGCATGTACAACAGTCCCACACGGTTATAATGCCGCTGAAAAATTATTAATTTTTTTTTTTTGAGACAGAGTCTCAGTATGTCGCCCTCTGTAGAGTGCTATGGCATCACAGCTCACAGCAACCTCCAGCTCTTGGGCTTAAGTCAGCAGTTCTCAACCGGTGGGTCGCAACCCCTTTTCGAATGACCCTTTCACAGGGGTCGCCTAAATACATCCTGCATATCAGATATTTACATTGCTATTCATAACAGTAGTAAAATTACAGTTATGAAGTAGCAACAAAAACAATTTTATGGTTGGGGGTCACAACATGAGGAACTGTATTAAAGGGTCATGGCATTAGGAAGGTTGAGAACTACTGACTTAAGTGATCCTCTTGCTTCAGCCTCCCAAGTAGCTGGGACTGCAGGCACCCACCACAATGCCTGGCTATTTTTTGTTGCAGTTGTCATCGTAGTTTTAGCTGGCCTGGGCCGTGTTTGGACCCACCAGCCTCGGTGTATGTGGCTAGCACTGTAACCACTGTGCCACAGGCACTGAGCCAGCATAAAAGGTAATTTTAAAAAAAGTTTTTAGGCTTGGCACCCGTAGTACAGTGGTTTTTAGGCAGGCGTCCAGGCTAAACAACAATGACAACAGCAGCAACAACAAAATAGCCAGGTGTTGTTGCTGGTGCATGTAGTCCCAGTTACTTAGGAGGCTGAGGCAAGAGGATCGCTTAAGCCCATGAGTTTGAGGTTGCTGTGAGCTGTGATGCCACGGGACTCTACCCAGGGTGACAAAGTGTCTATGGTATTTAGCACAGTAACATGCTGTGCTGGCTTGTAGCCTAGCAGCCATAGGCTACACCTTCCATATAGCCTAGGGGAGTAGAGGGCTAGACCATCTAGGTTTGTGTAAGTACATTCAGTGAATTTCTCATGATGACAGAATTGCCTAAAGACTGATTTCTTAGAACATACCTGTGTTATGAAGTGATGCATCATTATATATGAAATGTCTAGAATAGGCAAATCCATAGAGACAGAAGTAGAGTAATGGTTGCCAGGGGAGGAGTAGAGCAGAGATGACCTGTTCTTTTTGGGGGGGATGAAAAAGTTCTAAAATTGATTGTGGTGGCTCATGCCTGTAATCCTAGCATTCTGAGAGGGTGAGACAGGTAGATAACCTGAGCTCAGGAGTTCAGGACCAGCCTGAGTAATAGTGAGACCCCATTTCTACTAAACATGGAAAAACTAGCTGGGTGTTGTGGCAGGAGCCTGTAGTCCTCAGCTACGCAGGAGGCTGAGGCAGGAGGAATTCTTGAGTCCAGGAGTTTGAGGTTGCTGTGAGCTATGGTGATGCCATGGCATTGAACACAGGCTGACAGAATAAGACTCTGCTTCAAAAAAAAAAAACAAACATAAAAATAAATAAAATTGGTTGTGCAATTCTGAATGTATTAAAATGCACTGAATTATATGTTTTTAATGAGCGAGTTGCCTATGTCATATCTCAAAGCTGTTAAAAAGTACAAAGTGCTTATGTATTTAGTTTCTAAAACAATAAATATATTAATGTGAAGCTCGGCACCCGTAGCACAGTGGTTGTGGCACCGGCCACATACCCCGAGGCAGGCGGGTTTGAACCCTGCCTGAGCCAGCTGCATAGCGGTGACAACTGCAACAACAAAAAGAAAAATAATTGGGTGTTGTGGTGAGCACTTGTAGTCCCAGCTACTTGGGAGGTTGAGGCAAGAGAATTCCTTAAGTCCAAGAGTTTGAGGTTGCTGTGAGCTGTGACACCATGGCACTACCCAGGGCGACATACTGAGACTCTAAAAATAAATTATATATACATATATTAATTTGAACACAGGAACACAGAACAGAATCAAAAGTAGTTATATAGGTAACTATAGTCTTCTGGTTTGACCTAGTATTTCAAAAGTGTAATCTTTAAAGCCATATCCCCTGCAGTCAAGACTGTAAGGAAAAGTCAGAATCTTTAGAGACCATGTAGACAGTCCACTCACCTGAGGCAGGGCTGCTTCTCTAGCCACATTGGCACTAGCAGACCTTAATGAGATGGGTGGGGTTTTGACAGGAAGAGGTGGAGGATGAGAAGAGGAAGTGCAGGTGTAGAGGCAGGGGTGGTGAGGATAGTCTGGCAGAGGACTGGAAGGGAAAGAGCAAGGCTTGTTTACCAAGGATATGCCAGTGTTGGCAAGCAGGTAGGGAAGTGGCCCTGAGGGAAGTGGCTTTAGCAGAAGAGTCCAGGTTCATGTTTGGCTTGGGTGTCTGCTGTGTCCAGCAGAACCAGGGGGAGTTGGGATGGGGCCACAGCCTGGTGGTCCCAGGGCTATATGGAGGACTAGGGCAGAGGTGGGGGAAGAGGGTGACTTGGCAGGTCTGGACCTTCATAGTACTTGGTGACCTCCTTGAGCCAGGCTTGATGGGTCATCCATCTTTAGTTTCTAGAGTCAGGTTCAAGCCTTTCTTCCTCCTCCAGGGGAGCTTCACCTGACCCCTTTGCATGGCATCCTGCAGCTACGGCCCAGCTTCTCCTACCTCGATAAGGCAGATGCCAAGCACCGTGAGAGGGAGGTGGCCAATGAGGGTGAGCCCTGGATCCCAGCTTTGCTGTCTGCCTGCATCTTGGTGGGATGGCTTGGTTATGGTAAAGTATTGGAGGGATGGGATTTTAGGATGCTCAGCAGCATCTCTGGTGTCTACCCACAACATGCCAGTAGAACCCACTCTCATAGTCGTGACAACCAAAAATGTCCTCACACATTGCCAAATGTCCCCTGGAGGCAAAACTTCCCCCAGTTGAGAACCACTGACTTATGCAACTGCCTCTTTCCATAGGAAAATTCACAGGTACACTGCCTGAGGCCTCCTTGGTGGGTGGGTTTGAGACAGGGAGTTGGGGGTCCACTAGAGACTGCAAGCAATGGCTCTTTCTGTTGCAGCTGGGGATTCTTCACAGGACGAGGCGGAAGATGATGTTAAGCAGATCACGGTGAGCTCTGGCCCTGGAAGGGAAGAGAGGGTGCGGTGTCAGTAGCAGCAGGACCACTTTTGTAGCTCAGCTGCTCAGAGATACAGGCACCAGGAGAGTCTATCTGGAAAGGGGCTAGAGCACATAACAGTGTCCATCCTTTTTGAACCTTCTTGTTGGAACATCTGGAAAGAACAGCCTGAGTTTTCACAACTGTACACAAGACAAAAGCCCTGGCTGTGTGTGATGTGTGGCTCCTGAGGCCTGTTGCAGCCGCCCAGAATAGGAAGCCTGGGCCCGTGAGCCCCACGAGATCTGCAGACACAGTATGTGCCTGGGAACCCATGTTGTAACAGAGCCAAAGTCCCGTGTCAATTATCTATGATTCTGTCCTTTCCATGGTGTACAGATGAATAGTTTCCATTTTAATAGTTATTCCTGAACTTTAAAGATTATTTGAAGAATATTAACTTTCCATTTATGGTTTACAAGATTTTCTCTATTAAGCGTATTTAGGTTAAAATGAGTAGTGTTTAAAGACAAATGGTGCCTAGATGATAATGCAGGTAGTGCATAGGCATGACTAGAATGGTGATGAGTGCCCTTGTGGCCCTGACACCTGGGGAGTGCTAGCACCGCTGATGTGGGCATGGAGTTCATAGCAGCTTCCGTGTGTGTTGCCCTTTGGCTTTGGCACCCACAGATTTTACAATCCAGTTAAAGCCTCTGGGCAAGGCAGGCAAAGCAAGGAAAAGCTGCCCCCTGGCTTGTGTAGGCAGTTCACAGAGAGGGACATAGTTGGAATTGAAAAAAAAAATTTTGTGTGTGTGTGTATACATACACAAAAATACATACTTTTTTCTTCTGAGATAGTGCCTTGATCTGTCACCTAGGCTAGCATGCAGTAGAGTGATCATAACTCAATGCAACCTAGAGTTCCCAGGCTCAAGCCATCCTCCTGCCTCAGCCTCCTGAGTAGTTGGGACTATGGGCACGTGCCACCACACCTAGCTAATATTTTTTTTTTTTTTTTTTTGAGACAGAGCCTCAAGCTGTCACCCTGGGTAGAGTGCCGTGGCATCACAGCTCACAGCAACCTCTAATTCCCAGGCTCAAGCGAGTCTCTTGCCTTTCTGCCTCCCAAGTGGCTGGGACTACAGGCGCCCACCACAATGCCTGGCCATTTTTTGATTGCAGCCATCATTGTTGTTTGACAGGCCCGGGCTGGATTCGAACCCGCCAGCTCAGGTGTACGTGGCTGGCGCCTTAGCCCGTTGAGCCACAGGCACCGAGCCAATATTTTTATTTTATGTAGAGACGGGGTCTCACTGTATTGCCTAGGTCAGTGGTTCTCAACCTTCCTAATGCCGTGGTCCTTTAATACAATTCCTGTGGGTCGAGACCCACAGGTTGAGAACTGATGGCCTAGGTGATCTTAAACTCCTGGCCTCAAGCAATGCTCTTGCCTCAGCCTCCCAAAGTGCCAGAATTGTAGGCATTGGTTACTGCACCCAGCCTTTGGAACTGAATTTAAATGATGCTTGTCAGGAAAAGAAGAGAGAGTGGAAAACCTCAATGTGGAGTTCTTTGGTTTCCTGGCAGTACCTGAGATAGAAGCCCAGGAAGAGTCAAGGCCTAAGGGTATGACTCTCCCCTCTCATCTTACTCCAGGTACGGTTTTCCCGGCCGGAGTCGGAGCAGGCTCGCCAACGCCGAGTGCAGTCCTATGAGTTTTTGCAGAAGAAGCATGCTGAGGAGCCCTGGGTCCATCTGCACTACTACGGCCTCAGGGTGAGCTGGACCTTATGGTGTGCTGGGGAAAAATTGCATTGCCCAGAAGTATTAGGGTGTGGACTCCTGTTCTCATCTCACATCAGATTCCTTTGTAGCCACTCAGTAATACCACAGAGAGAGGACTAAGTCTCATGAGCAGTCTGTCCTTCACTCTAGCCATACCACTGAGCCAGCATGTGCCTAGAGAGGCAAGGCTACCATTTCCCCTTTGGGGTTTTGGGGTTTTGGCCCTTCGAAGTCCCTTTGAGTGTGGGCGTTTTGCTGGGCTTGCTGTGGGCTAGTGTTTGGTTACATATTTTTCATGCATATTGGCCTAGACCACAGGCCAGAAACTACCTGATGCTGGAGGATCAGCCATCTGTCAGATGCCCTAAAGTTGTCATACTTGGTTTCCATCTTGTACATTGACTTTAGAACCTACTCCTTGAAACTTGTGTATTGAGTGAGGGAAGCAATTGAATATTAACTCCCATAGACACCATGGGCTAGGGCTCCTTGGTGTTTTTTTTTGAGGGGGGCGAGGGGGCCTTGGTGTTTTCTTCCCCTTGAAGAAATCAGCAACTCTTGATTTCTCTGGAACCTTTGTGGAAGAGGTCTGTGTTGGCAGGGTCAGGCATCCAGACACTGCTGTTTCCTGCTGTGTAACCTTGGGCAGGTTACCTAACCTCTCTTTCCTTATCTATAAAATGAGAGGAGTAATAATAGTACCTACCTTGCCCAGTTATTTTGAGGATGAGTTATTTATATAGCCATTGGAACAGAGCCTGGCACTTCCTAGGCACACATTGATGAATGGGAGCTGCTCTTTTAATCATTGCTGGTAGTGTTCCTGCATTTAGACAGGGCACTGAGGCCCTGATGCTGGGATGGGCAGGTCATAAAGCCTGGAAGACAGGTGGTTACGGCCAGATCAGAGGCCGGGGTGCTGTGCTCAGGAGGTTGGACATGGTCCTGTGGCTGGCCTTGGCACTCAGCAGTGGATGGCAGGAGTGAAAGGTGAAAGAGGCCTTGGGGATGGTCAAGGCTCTTCCCTATACCCTTCTTTCCCCCCATAGGACAGCCGCTCTGAGCATGAGCGCCAGTACCTGCTGTGCCCGGGCTCAAGTGGTGTGGAGAACACGGAGCTCATCAAGTCACCCAGGTGGGCTGGGCTGGGCCAGGGGCCCCAGGAGAAGGTCCCTTGAGGATAGGTCCTCCCTTGGGACTGTGGGCCTTTCTCTAGCATGAGGAAGGGACAGGGACCCCATTGTCCTCTGGAAAGGGCCAGGAGGGTGGACCAAGGAAGAGATGCCCCCTGTCCTTTAGTAGTGTTCATCTTGTGATCTCAGGGCTTCTGAGGCCTCAGTCTGTGACCTTCCCCCAGACCTTCACCAGGTGCTGCTGCTGAGGAGGCTCAGCCTCCATGCAGCCCTGGGCCTCTGACCCCTGCCCTCTCCCCGCAGTGAGTACCTCATGATGCTGATGCCGCCCAGCCAGGAGGAGGAAAAGTGAGTAAGGTGGGCTGGACTCCCTCTTTCTCCCCTGGGCCAGCCTCCTCTAACCTATCAACTCTTTCAACAGAGATAAGCCTGTGGCCCCTAGCAATGTCCTGTCCATGGCCCAGCTACGCACTCTGCCTCTGGCTGATCAGATCAAGATTCTGATGAAGAATGGTGGGTAGCCACTCTCTGTCCCTGGGGGTCCCCAGCCCTGCTGATGCCTAGGGAAATGGAATCTTTGGGATAGTCTGAGGACCAAGGGTGAGGCCAGAGGCTCCTATGCCCAGAGTCTGCCCCACTTTGTAGCTCTGTCACTGAAAATATAACACACAAAGCAGTGCAGTGGGTTCCTGTTTGGGGTTCCCATCCTTTCTTCACCATTGCCTGCTATGAACTTAGGCAGGTCACTAACCTTTCTGAACTTTAGTTTATTAATCTATACAAAGAGACTAATGATAATTCCTCGGGACTGATGTGAGGAATCAGATGAGGCGTCTAAAGGGTTTAGTGTGTATATAAACGTGAATTAGAATCATTTTTTTTGAGATAATGTCTTACTGTGTTGCCACTTCATAGTTCCGAAACATCCCTGAGCCTGAGTAGTGATGGACTCTTCCCTCCTGAGGCTCAGTCTTCCTCATGGGATCCTCAAAAGGGTTCAGCAAGGTGCATAGTGCCTGACATGTAGTGAGCAGCCAGTGAATGTCAGCCATCCCTCTTACAGATAGTGTTATACTTTGTGGGGTAGCTGGGAGGGCCAGGCCACCTTCCTTTGCCTGATGACTCTTGTGTCCTCCTCAGTGAAGGTCATGCCTTTTGCCAACTTGATGAGCCTCCTGGGCCCATCTGTCGACTCTGTGGCTGTTCTGCGTGGCATCCAGAAGGTGGCGATGTTAGTTCAAGGAAACTGGGTGGTGAAGAGGTACGTTCTGTAGTCTGAATGGGGGCATTCGGTCCATTTCAATTTAATGTGGTTTCTGATGTTTTGAGTTAAATCTACAGTACTTTCTGTTTGTCCTGCCTGCTATGTTTCCATTTTTTTCCTACTAAACTTGAAAGTTATTCTCTCTTGGCTCATAAATTGGTTGTTCTACAGTGTTCAACTAGCTTTCATGCTCATCCTAGTTTAGTATTAATTGCCACTTCTTACCCTTTTCCAAGAGAATTCAAAGATCTTAGAATATATTTATCCTCCTTCTAAGTCAGTAGTTCTCAACCTTCCTAATGCTGCGACCCTTTAATACAGTTCCTCATGTTGTGGTAACCCCCAACCATAAAATTATTTTCGTTGCTACTTCATAACTGTAATTTTACTACTGTTATGAATCATAACGTAAACATCTGATATGCAGGATGTCTTAGGCAAACCCTGTAAAAGGGCCATTCGACCCCCAAAGGGTTTGCAACCTACAGGGTGAGAACTGCTGTTCTAAGTCATATGTTGCTGTATTTGTATACAGTATTTTCTTTTTTTTGAGACGGAGTCTCACTTTGTCACCCTCGATAGAGTGACATGGTGTCATAGCTCACAGCAACCTCAAACTCATGGGAGTGATACTCTTGTCTCAGCTTCCGAAGTAGCTGGGACTACAGGTACCCACTACAATGCCTGGCTATTTTTAGAGACGGGGGTCTAGCTCTTGCTCAGGCTGGTCTTGAACCTGTGAGCTCAGGCAGTCTACCTGCCTCCATCTCCTATAGTGCTGGGATTATAGGCATGAGTTACCACACCCAGCCAACAGTATTTTAATTCTCTATTTTAAATCCCACAAGCCATTGCTGTATCCAGTCAGTCAATATTCTTTCAATCTACTCACATGTTTACCTTTTTAATTCATTTGTCATTCCTTTCTGTATCTCTGAGTTTCTATCTGGGAAACTAATTTCTAATTTCCTTCTGACTAATAATGCTATAGTATTTTCTTTAATGTGGGTCTGCTAGTGAATTTTCCTTGGTTTTTGTTTATCTGGGAGTGTCTATTTCACCTTTTTTGTTTGTTTGGTTTTTTGAGACAAAATCTCACTATATTGCCCTTGGTAGAGTGTCGTGGCATCACAGTTCACAGTGTTGTCAAACTCTTGGGCTTAAGTGATTCTCTTGCCTCAGCCTCCCAAGTAGTTGTGGCACTTACCACAACACCGGCTATTTTTGGTTGCAGTTGTCATTGTTGTTTAGTTGGCCCAGGCTGGGTTCAAACCCTCCAGCCTCGGTGCATGTAGTTGATGCTGTAACCACTGTGCTACAGGTGCTGAGCCTCACCTTTGTTCTTGAAGGATATTATTATTGAGTATAGAACTCTAGGTTAGTGGCTATTTTCCTTTCCATACTGGTATAATTTCATTGTATTCTGACTTCATTTCTGTTGACAAAGTCCACTGTCAGTTTAATTCTTATTTTTTGGAAAATCTCCCTTTGTTTCCCTTTGGCTTCTCTTAAGAATCTCTCTTTGTTTTGGTTTTCCACAGTTTCATTATGATGTGTTTTAGTGTGAATTTCTTTTTCAGTGTCGTGCTGGGGTTCCTAGACCTTAAATGTGTGACTTTATGCCTGCTGGTGGTAGTTCTGCTCCTGTGATTTCTTGCTAGATATGTTTCAAGGGAGTAGAGAGTGTTTCTACTTTCTCTTGTATCCCCAGTTCCCCATATAATGCCCGGCACACAGTAAATACTGTGTGGCTCCATTTTCTGTATCTTGAATTACGTTAATTTTTAATGATATTATATAAAATACATTATTAATTATGCCTTTTTTTTTTTTTGAAACAAGAGTCTCACTATGTCATCCTCAGTAGAGTGCCATGGCATCACAGCTCATAGCAACCTGAAACTCTTCGGCTTAAGTGATTCTCTTGCCTCAGCCTCCCAAGTAGCTGGGACTACAGGCGCCTGCCACACCACCCGGCTATTTTTTTGTTTTCGTTGTCGTTGTTTAGCAGGTGCAGGCCAGGTTTGAACCTGCCAGCCCCAGTGTATGTGGCTAGCGGGGATGCCAAGCCTAAGACTCATTTTTTAAAGTAGCATAGTGTAGTGTAAAGTAAACAATATGACAAAATGCTCCAAATTTTTAAAAAAGTAATTACTTGCAGAAAGCTTACCTTTTTAGCTGGTTAGCCAAATAAATCACAAAGCTCATGTATTACCACATGGTGGCACTCTGTCATTGGTAAATATGACCGTCAGTACCTTGTATCTGTTGCCTGTTTTACACCAGGTTTTTGATACAGAAGCCTTTTGTAATAGCAAGTCACTTGTTAAATGGGACCAGCTCCCATATGTGTTTATTCCATGAATAAATGAAAGCCTGGAGAGGCCATCCTATCCTCATCACTGAGGATACTGGCCCAGAGAGACAAAGGGACATGCCAGAAGTCTTGCAGCAAGGCAGCTTACCAGCTGGGTTTAGAGCTGAGCTCTATGACTTCAGTCTGGGCTCTGTGCCTAGCACTGCATGTGCCACCCTTGTTTTTATGATATAGTCCAGGACTTGAAGGTAGGGACTCTAGGACCTTGGCTTTTCTGCTAGTCCCACTCTGATCTGCCACGCTGGGTTGGGACCTGTGAGTGATGGTCCTTCCATATGCCCTCAGCCTTTACGTCCGGGAAGAGATAACATAAAATTCATGTCTTCATTCAGAAATATGTCTTGACTGCTTGTTTTGTGCTGTGCACAGAGCTCTCATTCAGACGCTGTCCCTGTCCTCAAGACACTGGGGCGTGTTTGGGGGGTGTTAGGGCAGGGGCCACTGCAGTTGAGCACACTGACTGCAGACCACAGCACGGACCAGACTTATTCAGTCAGCACACACTTAGTGGATACCTTCTCTGTGGGGCAGCCGAGAACAACACAGGCAGGGTCCTGCCCTATAGAGCTCAACCTTGAAGGCTGAGGTGCCAGGTAGGATTGAGCAAGGGAGAGGGGAGGGCCTTGACGTGGAGGGAACTGGTCAGTGAGAGAGAGGGTGGCCTGTGTGGCATTTGATGTTGCTGGGTCTATGGCCGGAGTTGGGTCAGGATTACCCTGTGGAGACTTGGGTGCCGAGGCACCCACCCTGCTCACTCGGCCCTGAGCCTTTTCCTGAAGTTCTCTAAGCTATGAGTACTGGTCCTTTGTTCTTGAGCCTAATGTGCTACTTGCGTTCCAGGACCTGACCAGACTCCAGCCCAGTGCCAACCCTCTTACTTCAGCTCACACATCCACTCGTTCCTTTCAGCAGGTGGAGAGGCCTTGTTGATTGCTTTATCACCTTCTCTTAGTGTCACTTCACAGATGAGACTTCGTGGCTTCCAAAAAGTCCTAGGCTCCTTAAGGTCCTGGGCTGTGCCCTTGTCTGTCTCTGAGACCCTAACCTCTCACTGAATGTATAGGGGGATGGGCTAGTGTGTGAATGGTGGGTTGAGAAGGGTTAAGAAGAACTCTTAGGAGCATGGGGAGGGCCCGCTTCTTTCCCGTGTTCCCGGGAACTCAGGCCTGTATTGTCTGTGCTGGAAAGAGGCAGGACCTGGGCTATGCTTCAGCTTAGAGCCTGGGCAGCAGGCAATGAGAGGGCTCCTTAGCCTGATCTGCCATCCCTACCTTTGTTGGCAGTGACATCCTGTACCCCAAGGACTCATCTAGCCCTCACAGTGGCGTGCCTGCTGAGGTGCTCTGCAGGGGCCGGGACTTTGTTGTAAGTACCCCTGGGGGGCGTTGCCCTCTGGGGTCACCGGGCAGGGGATGGGGGTGTGGGAAGAGAACCGTGAGATGGGACAGGGTTTCAGAGGACCTTGGCACAGTGGAGGCAGCAGTGTTTCAGCTGAGACAGGTGTGTCTGGGAAGGCCATGCTACAAGCGGCCCAGGACTCTTTTTTCTCCTTTTCTTAGAATCCTGGGGTCTGAGGCTCAGCCTTTGAGTTCTCGTAGCTGGTGGGTCGCAGAAGAGCTATATTCTGACCGAGGCCTTAGTGGTGTTTTAGAAATAATGCCTTGGTTGGCAATTTTCACAAATCAAAATCTTGATACAAATCGTATTTTTGGTTGTTGTGGATAATGGGACTGTGGCACTGCGGGAGCCACATTCCCACATGGCACTGACCTTGGATGGGGCTGATGGGCCCTAGTTTACCACAGTCCCAGGCGCCTCTGCCTACAACAAGCTGTTTTCCGGCTCGGCGCCTGTGGCTCAACAGGCTAAGGCGCCAGCCACGTACACCTGAGCTGGTGGGTTCGAATCCAGCCCGGGCTGCCAAACAACAATGATGGCTACAACCAAAAAATGGCTGGGCGTTGTGGCGGGCGCCTGTAGTCCCAGCTACTTGGGAGGCAGAGGCAGGAGACTCGCTTGAGCCCAAGAATTGGAGGTTGCTGTGAGCTGTGATGCCATGGCACTCTATCCGGGGTGACAGCTTGAGGCTCTGTCTCAAAAAAAAAAAAAAAACAAGCTGTTTTCCCCTTCAGATGTGGAAGTTCACACAGAGCCGCTGGGTGGTCAGGAAAGAGGTGGCAACGGTGACCAAAGTAAGTGTGTCCTTGTGGTCTGAGGCAGGCCTGCTGCCAGAGGGGAAGAGGGCTCTGCCTCATTTTGGCTTTCCTCTCCCCTCCCCCTCAGCTCTGTACCGAGGACGTGAGGGACTTTCTGGAGCACATGGCTGTAGTGAGGATCAACAAAGGCTGGGAGTTCATACTGCCTTATGATGGCGAGTTTATCAAGAAGCATCCAGATGTGGTGCAGCGGCAGCACATGTTATGGACAGGCATCCAGGCCAAGTAAGGGCCTGCTGGGCAGGACAAGGGGCAGCCATGCCTCTCTAGGGAGCAGTGGGGCTGGGGAGTCTGGCAGGCGAGGGCCAGTTGGGGCCTGCACCATGCAACTCCTCCATGTAGATGGACATTGCTAGCTGGTCCCAGAGTCCTTTGAACACAGGCTGGGCATAGCTACTCCCTGCTCATCAGGACTACTGCACTGTGCAGGTTGGTGGGGTTAGGGGCAGAGCAGGTGTAAAGGAGGGAGGGAAGCACTCAGGAGCAGGAGATTGGTGGAGGGCAGGTGATCATGGGGCTGGGAGGGGCTGGCCACGTGTATTCAGGGAATGCATTTGCTGGGGATCGGGGCATGTTTCTATTATGAGGCAGATGACAGGAGACATGGTTTTAAGTTGAGAGAGTTTATTCTTCTTTTCAGATTGGAGAAAGTTTATAATCTTGTAAAGGAATCCATGCCAAAGAAGCAAGATGGACAGTCAGGTGTGTGAGGGGCTTTGGGCTGGGCAGACCTCAACTCCGGACACTATTGCAGACGGGCTGCTGTTCCAGAGCAAGGCTCAGGCTCCCCATATATGGTTCTCACTGTTTGCTGCCCTTCTGGGGGGGCCTCCTCCCCTTCCCTGTTGCCCACTCTCCAGCAGCAGGGCCTCAGGGATTCCAGGCCTGGGACCTAGCTTTGTTGGGTTAACAGAAGGTAGGGGCATGGAAGCAGGAGCTGGTGGGAAGGTGAAATAGCTTATCCTTGCTTGACTCTGGGACATGGGAATTTGATAATTTCCCTAGTTTTCCTTTTTTCCTCGTTATGGGGATAATTAAATTCCCTGAATAAAGTGGGTTGAAAGGGCTGGGTCACTTCGTTCCATCTCTGCCATACCCTGCTGGGCCTTTATTTATGGGGGATCCTGTGCCCTCCTGAGCAGTGCGGCCTCCCTTTTTTCTCACAGGGCCTGCCCGGCTGGTCTCTGGGGACCAGCGGGTCCAAGTAGCCAAAACCAAGGCCCAGCAGAACCACATATTGCTGGAGCGGGAGCTGGAGCGGCAGAAGGAACAGATCCGAGCATCCTCGGTTCTGTCTGGAGTGCGGATCAAGGAGGAGCCCATGAGTGAGGAGGGGGAGGAAGAGGAAGAGCAGGAAGCAGAGGAGGAGGAGCCCATGGACACATCATCCAGTGGTGGCTGCAACAGCTGGCTGGCCAATGGGCTGCCTGCCAGGCGAGCAGCAGGCATGGACAGCTTCAATGGGCACCCGTCCCCAGGCTGTGCCAGCAGCCCTGTGGCCCGGGAACTGAGAGCCTTTGTGGAGGCCACCTTTCAGAGACAGTTTGTGCTCACCCTGAGTGAACTCAAGCGCCTCTTCAACCTGCACTTGGCCAGCCTGCCCCCTGGCCACACCCTCTTCAGTGGCATCTCAGATCGCATGCTTCAGGACACGGTGCTGGCCGCTGGTTGCAAGCAGATACTGGTGCCTGTAAGTACAGCCTGCATTTGCTGGGACAGGTAGACAAAATGAAGCCACCATCAGCCCCACAGGAGGGTACCCAGGCAGGCAGGACCTTTCCTGGGAGAAAGAAGCTGTGGGAAGTCTATTCACTTTAGGAGGGGCCTATGGAAGCTGCATGGGGACACAGAGGGCCATTCTTAGTGTGAATCTCTGTTCTTATGTGGTGGCCGTGTATAACCTTGGGCACATTAGCCTCTCTGAGGCTCTATGCCCTCATCTGAAGTAGGTTAATGTTGGTTTTTGTATCATAAGGCTTTGGTAAGGGCTAAATAAGATGTCTGAGGGGCCTAACCTATTGATGGGGATATGGCAGGGTTCTTGGTTTCCAGCCCCTAGCCTTAATGGCATTGTTGGGGATGATTCCACTTCTCTTACCATTTGATCCTTTTCATAGTCTGCCGATGAAGAAACTGAGGTTCTAAGAAGTGAAATGAACTTGTTCAAAGGTCACACCCCTGGGAAATGGCAGAGCTGGAATTTGAAACTCACTGTAGTGGCTCCACGTCTTGCTTAAGTTAGATGAGCTGAGTGCTTCCTGGTGCCCTCAGCTTGTGCCTGGATCCTGCACTTTTGATGCCAGGGGTGTAGTGAGCCCCCTACATCTTGGGCTGTTTTTCTGTCCTGGGAAGGGCCATGACGTGGAAGAGGGAGGAGTAGAAGGTGTTAGAGCCTGTTGACCTCCGCTTAGGATGACCCAGTTAGGCTCTGCCCAGACCTGGCAGCAGAGTGGGCTGAGGTGGGGCTGTGGCTGTCTCTGAAGTTTTCTGTGCCAAGATCAGAAGCACCTGCAGCCTTGAGTGATGTCCTGAGGCCCAGGCCCATCCCTGTGTATGTAAAGAACAGAAACTAGACAGAAGGCCCTATGGATCCTAGGCTGGCTGGGCTGAGGGTCAGCCCTGCCAGTTGGGAACCTCCTTGGTGAGGTCCCCTGTAGTAGCTACTGGGGTCTGGGGTCCTGCCTACCTTTCTCTGTGAGCTGTGCCAGGAAGAGAGGGTGCCTACCTGGTATTAGTGAGGTCACCCTAGGCCACTGGAGTGGACAGAGGTAGACAGTGTGATGTGGCCCCTCTGAAACCCCACCCTTCCCCAGGACCTGCTCTCACCATGCCTCTTCCTCTTGGTAGGGCCAGAGCCTGTAGGACATCCATGGTCCTATCTGGAGCTCTCTTTTGGGGACTGTATCAGAGTCATATCCAAGATGGCTGTCACTTCACATCTGTCAAGGCTCCTGTTTTTTATACAAGGGAACTAAGGCCTAGGGAGAGCAAGTCACAAGGACTTAACTCCTGGCTGTGTTACTTACTGGCTGTGTGGCCCTGGACAGTGAATAAGCCTTTCTGAGCCTACTTTTCTTTATGAAAAGTAGGGGTTTGATACCTTCTACCTCTCCCATTTCTCCTGATCAAGTGAGATTGTTGTGTTTAAAGCTCCTCTTGGCACTTTACATGGTAGTAACCATTATTGTTACTTGTGTTACAGAATCAAGACAGGAACCCACTGTTCTAGGTGCCTCCTCTTTTTATCCCCCTTCTCTCCAGATACCCAGGCCTGTGCCACCCTTTTCCTGGTCCCCCTTTGGACAAAGTGGCATGGATTACCTAGGCTAAGTTGGGCTTTGTCTCATATTGACACAACTCATGTTGACACAGACCTGTGGGAAGCCATCGAAAGGAACCCCTTGGGGTACCCCTAAGGAATTATGGAGAAGGGGGCACTTCAAACACAAGAAGGTTGACATGTTAGGGTGTGAGGACATTGAATGTTAAAGCAAAGAGCTGAGTTTGTGCCAGGCTAATGGGGAGAATAGAAGAACCCGGTTTCTCCAACTATACCAAATACAGCTGAGGACTTTTTTTTTTTTTTTTTGTAGAGACAGTCTCACCCTATCGCCATGGCGTCACACAGCTTACAGCAACCTCCAACTGCTGGGCTTAGGCGATTCTCTTGCCTCAGTCTCCTGAGTACAGGCCTGGGACTACAGGTGCTCACCACAACGCCTGGCGCCATTTTGTTGTTGTTGCAGTTTGGCCGGGGCCAGGTTCAAACCTGCTACCCTCAGTACATGGGGCCAACGCCCAACCCACTGAGCCACAGGCGCCACCCACAGCTGAGGGCTTTAAGTTGTGCAGTTCACTAGGCATGTCACATTCCTAGTCCCAGAGTGCTGGGGGTATTGGCTGCCTCCCTGTGGTGAGGAAATAGACACAGGTTTTGCTGCTGCCCAGGGCCCTTATAAGCTAGTGGCAGGAGCTGGGAATGGAACCTGTATTCTTAAAACTGGGCTGGTGCAGGTTGGGAGGAGTGAAGCAGGCAGGCAGACCCATGTGGTAAAGACAAATGACCAGCTCATGCCTGGGCCGTGCTCAGTTTCCCCCACAGACTGCTGCTTCGCCAGATGAGCAGAAAGTGTTTGCCCTCTGGGAGTCTGGAGACATGAGTGATCAGGTGAGATGATATTTGCTGCTGTTGTCCCCTGACTGGGGTGGGGATTCCAGGAAGGTTGATGCTTTGGGGCAGATATGTATCCAAAGTACATACATATACATTTTAGATTGTCTAGCAACTCCTGATTTTAAATATTGTCCCTGTCTTTGTATGCTTGACATAATAGGCTGAACATGCTAATAGTCTGAGCCTTTGAGTGGTTCCAAAATGCCAGTCTGGGCCTGTTCTATCAGAATCCTTTAAAAAACAGATTCTTCACTTTCTACAGAATCTGTTAAGGGGAGAGAATGTCTATATATTTATATGCATACATATCTATACACACACACACACACACACACATATACATATGTATATATTTATACATGTGCAATTCAGTTCCCTTCAGTAGGTATGGGGTGGTGTCCTAGGTCATTCTGACGCCAGCTGGGCTTTTGGACCTCTGATGCACCCCATTTCTCAGGTAGCCTCTGATAGCAGGAGTCAAAAGGAGTCCTTACCAGATTTCAGGTCCCAGGTTTTTAGGTTGGTAAAATCAGTCATTTTGCCTCTTGTCACAACTTGGCAGAGAGGGTTACAGGTGTCCAGTGAACAGAAATGTGAATAAAACTAGTAGTGCTCTTTGTTTAGTGCAGAGGCATGGACCCTAAGTTTCAGAGGGTTTTCTTAAATCATGAACTCACCTAAACTTTAAAGATCAAGATTGGAGTGTTCTTTTGTTTTTTTTGTTTTCTTTTTTGAGACAACTATGTCACCCTCAGTAGAGTGCTTTGGTATCACAGCTCACAACAACCTCAGACTCTTGGGCTTAAGCAATTCTCTTGCCTCAGCCTCCCGAATAGCTGGGACTACAGGTGCCTGCCACGCCGCCCGGCTATTTTTGGTTGCAGTTGTCGTCGTTTAGCAGGCCCACGCCAGGCTCAAAGCCACCCACTTTGGTGTATGTGGCCTGTGCCCTACTCACTGAGCTGTGGGTGCTGAGCCATGTTTTTTTTTTTTTTTTTGAGACAGAGCCTCTAGCTGTCGCCCTGGGTAGAATGCTGTGGCATCACAGCTCACAACCTCCAATTCCTGGGCTTAAGCAATTCTCTTGCCTCAGCTTCCCAAGTAGCTGGGACTACAGGCACCCACCACAACGCTTGGCTATTTTTTTGGTTGCAGCTGTCATTGTTGTTTGGCGGGCCCGGGCTGGATTCGAACCTGCCAGCTCAGGTACATGTAGCTGGTGCCTTAGCCGCTTGAGCCACAGGCGCCGAGCCCTGGTTTTTTTTTTTTGAGAGTCTCACTTTGTCGCCCTCCGTAGAGTTCCATGGCGTCATAGCTCACAGCAGCCTCTCAGACTCTTGGGCTTAAGCAGTCTTCTTGCTTCAGTTTTTCATTTTTAGTAGAGATGGGGTCTAACTCTTGCTCAGGTTGGTTGCGAATTCCTGAGCTCAAGCAATCCACCTGCCTTGGCCTCTCAGGGTGCTAGGATTACATGTGTGAGCCACCGGGACTCCATGCAGTTTAGATGTGGCTTCTTCCCCTGCCTGCTAAATCAGTTGTGAACTCCTGTTTAATCATCCTCGAAGTCTCTTCACTAGCTCTTTTGGTGCATACCTTTATTTCTATACATCAGTTGGACAAATTTACTCATTTTTAAAGAGATGGAGTCTCACTTTGTCACCCAGGCTGGAGGGTAGTAGTGAGGTCATAGCTCACCACAGCCTGGCAGTCCTGTGGACAAAAGATTTTTATCAGCCTGCATTGTAGGGTTAGGTCCATGGCTTTCGGTGTCTTGTTTGGGGGTGTTTGTCTTTTATATTACTGTTTTCCATAGTAACATGTTTTTGCTACTAAAGCATCGACAGGTTTTGCTTGAAATTTTTTCCAAAAATTACCGGGTACGCCGAAACATGATCCAGTCTCGGTTAACTCAAGAGTGTGGAGAAGATCTGAGTAAACAGGAAGTGGATAAAGTGCTAAAGGTACTTCTGTTTTGTGCATAACTATACCCAAAGGCTCTGGGCTTACGAGTGAGGGTGTCCATGACTAGCTAATCCCTTTGTCTTAAGAAGGGGGCTGACAGTGTAGTAAGAATTCAAGTTTGATATCTTTCTTTCCACTGTGTAATAACTCTGACTTCTTTCTCAGTCTTGTCTTTGGCAACTGATAATGATTGGCATTGGTGTGGGGGCATGTGCAAGAGTACAAACCTGTTTGGACACTAGTCTTCATGGGTCACAGGTATAGGTCAGAGTCCTAATCCTCCTCCCCTTTGACTTTTGGACTGCCCTAACCACATGCTAACACATGTATGACTTTTCAATATAAATTTAACCTAAAAGTAATTAAGTATACAACCTATAATGCTTTGCTTTTTTTTTGAGACAGAGTCTTATTATGTCACCCTCGGTAGAGTGCTGTGGCATCACAGCTCACTCACACCAACCTCAAACTTTTGGGCTCAAGTAATTTTCTTGCCTTGGCCTCCTGAGTTGCTGGGACTACAGACGCCTGCCACAATGCCCGCTATCTTTTTATTAGTTATAGTTGTTTGGCAGGCCCTGGCTGGGTTTGAACCCGCCAGCTCCAGTGTATATGGCCAGTGCTCTAGCTGCTGAGCTATGGGCGCCGAGCCAGTGCTTTGCTTTTCTTACTGCATAGATGTAAATACCATATTTGTAGAAACATTGAAACACAGAATGCTGATAAGATCTTACTATCTTAAACATATAGTGATATGGTTATTAAACACCTTTGTTTTGACCAACTTATCAATATCAGTATTTGTGTCTTGTGTTTATAAAGCACATTCGTGTTATAGTCCCTTACTCTTAAAATATCCATGGAGATAGGCTGAGGCAAGAGAATCACTTAAGCCTAAGAGTTTGAGGTTGCTGTGAGCTGTGACACTATGGCACTCTACCCAGGGTGACACAGTGAGACTCTGTCCAAAAAAAATAAAAAGGAAAACAGGAGGTGCCTGTGGCTCTAAGGGGTAGGGCGCTGGCCCCATATGCCGGAGAGGTGGTGGGTTCAAACCTAGCCCCTGGCCAAAAACTGAAAAAAAAAACAAAAAAAGGAAAAGAAAAAAGAAGGGGTAACTGGTAGTTAATGACACTAGTATTGTTAGGTAGTTCTTGGTTTTCTGTTTTACCTACTATAGTACTGGTATTTTAGACAGAATGTAATGGCTACTTTAACTTGCTTTTCTCTTTCCATAGGACTGCTGTGTAAGCTATGGTGGCATGTGGTATCTTAAAGGGACAGTACAGTCTTGACAGTAGTAGCAAACCACTAACCCAAGGAGTCCAAGCCCAAGGAAGGACAGAGCTGGAAGTAGAGTCTCTACTTGCTTCAGAAGACACGGAGCGAGAAGAACTGACTTAACCATCTCATGGCCCATGGCGCTGCATGGTCCAGTGGATGGAAGAGACCATACTCAGCCAGTGGCAGGGTCAGCTTAAGTTAGATCACTCCCAAAAGAGACCAGCTGGGACCTTCTTTGCAGTACAATTTGAAAATGCTGACGTACTTTATTTGGTTTCATTCTCGTAATAAAGTGAGCGTGTATTGACACAGGCAGGATGACAGAAATCATGGTTTAATATTTTCCATTTAAACTTAATGTCAACAAGGTCTAAGTTATGTTTACAAGATGAGGAACCTCAAGGTTTTTAATATTTAAAATACCTAGAAGACAGTATTTAGTCTTGGATTATCTATCTGCTAAGACCTCTGCCAATTTCATTAAACAAACCAAATTGAATTGTTTTACTGTTGGGTTTCTGTAGCCACTTTACCTTTTGCAACAACCTACTTTGTGTAGCTGTCTGAACTGTTTACATGAACCGTAGCAAAAAAAAAAATTAGAATCAAATCCATCTATTCTTAATGTTTGCATAAAGATGCAAAAAAAAAAAAACCAGGTAAGTATGGAACAATGTGTAAGTGAGGTTATCATTTTGATGTAAAAATTTCTATTTTGTGTATTTTTAAAATAAATACTAACACTAAAACAGTATCCTGGTGTTGCTGTTGTGAAATGATAAGATAGTGTTGTCTGTGCTTGCACTTAGCAGGAAGGGAGAGAACACCTTAGAGCAGTATTGTCCAATAGAAACTTGAGAGTTGTGTCTAGAAAGTTTTTAGCAGCCACATTAAAATAGTAAAAAAATAAGTTTTAGTATTTATTAGCCCAAAATATCCAAAACATATTAAAAGTAGTATAAAAAAGTAAAATCTTAGTAAGTATTTAAAAATCTGGCATTTTATACAACACTGAATTTGGACTAGCTACAATTTAGGTGCTCCGTTGCCATGTGTCTAGTGGCAACTAACTGCATTGGACAGCATGGCCTTAAAAAGATGGAAAAAATAAGACTAGAATGGTTTGGGTGAGATGTAAATTTTGATGCATAATTAAGGCTTTTGCCATCATCTCTCTTGTACAGTATAGCCACTGAAGATTTAAATGATAGTCTATGCTGCTTCTCTACTGCCACCAAAATGAGGCATTGGTTAGAAACATACTTTGGCAAATAAGTATTTGGTGACACAGGTTATCAGATTGATTATGTTATATATCTAATTGTTAACATGCCCTTGGTAGAGTGCTGTTGTGTCACAGCTCACAGCAACCTCAAACTCTTGGGTTTAAGCAATTCTCTTGCCTCAGCCTCCCAAGTAGCTGGGACTACAGGTGCCCGGCACAACGCCTGTCTATTTTTTGGTTGTAGTTGTCATTGTTAGGTAGGCCCAGGCTGGATTCGAACCCACCAGCTCCAATGTGGCTGGCGCCCTAGGCGCTGAGCCTAAACACTGAATTCTAATAGCAAGGAAAACTTAATGTAGGAGGAAATTACTTTTAAACAAATTGAGAAGGAACTTGGAATATTAGCAAGATGGTGGAAGAGGACTTTCCAGCACTTGTCCTCCTGTAGATAAATGCATTTGAACAACTATTCATGCACAAAAATACCTTCAAAAGAGCTAAGGGTACTTGAGAGATGGAAGCCTTGGGTGTGGCACAGAAGGTGCATTGAAGAGGGTAGGAAAAACTGCATTATGTTACTGGCATCACCCCTGTCCAAGGCAGCACACTGGGGAGAGATACCCTCTGTACTGAGAAAGGAGGGAGAAGTATCAGATACCAAAACATGGCCTACCCAAGTAAAATAGCCCCAGGCTTCAGGCTCACTCCACAATCCAATCTAGCCAAGACCAGGTTGGCCTATGCAGATTTCAGGCCCTAGGTCAGCACCCCTAAGCAGAGTCAGGCTGTAGGCATACCCAAATACCAGGTGTGCTCCTGTGGCCCCACACTGCAGACTCAGTGCTGGCTCATCTGAGTAAATCTCAGTGCTGAGCTGGCCCCATAGACCCAGGATCCAAGACTGCCTTGGGGGAACCTAGGTTTCAGGCCAGGCCTCATGGACCTACTCTCAAGTCCAGTACCTGCACATTCAGTTTCCAGGGTTCCCCCTGCAGACTTAGCCTCCAGACTGTTTATATGGCTCCAGGCCAGACCCCATGATCTCAGGCTCTAGAAAGACCAGTGGACCCAAGCTCCAAACCTGCCTTAGCATCAAACTAGCCACAGGCTCTAGGCCTATTCCAGCAGACTCAAGGTCCATGCCTGCCCCAGTAGATCCCAATGCCAGTAGGTCCTAATAGGTTGAGGTTCCAGGACGGTCCCTGTGACCCAGGCACACTCCCATAGATTCAGGCTACAGGCTGTGGATGGACCTCAACCTCAGGTCAGCCCCTGGACCCAGGCTCCTGTCACACCCTCACAGACCCAATCCACTGGTCCATCCCTGTGGATCTAGGTTCCAGGATTACCCTGAGTGCTGATCAGCCTGTCTGAGTTCGGCAGCAATCCCAAGGACTCTGTTTAAAATGGGACAAAAAAAAAAAATCACTATCAAATCCTTCTAGTGATACCTAGAAGAAAAACCTAGCTGACGGTTGTAACATCAAAATGGTTTACTTAAGAGGCACTAGATCTATTTGTTCATTTTCATATGTAGCTTTATTGTACTTAGAAAAATATATACAATAATCAGAACCATAGTTCTTAAATAATTTTAAATTAAAAGTATGCAAGTGAGAGTATATTTCCACAGTCAGAACATCAATACTGCTTAATAAAGTAGTAGAAAGGAATTTCTGCAGCAAGTCAAAAACATTTACAGGAATGGTGAGAAATGAACAAGAGCAGCTTGTGCCTGGCAAGTTAGCCAGCTCAGACATGTAGGAGAGGAAGGGGTTATAATTTGAGAAAGGTATTAAAGATTTACATATTTACCTATTCTTAAAAGCTAGAGATTTGAGTAAAAATATTTGAATGTGGGGATGGAGACTCTCTAGGGTATATATGCTAACAAGCTAACTTTGATCAAACCAAAGATTGCCAGTTCAATTTATTCAGCTGGATTTAGATATATTGGATTATTTGTCAGTCACAGTTCAAATGGTAGCAAATAAATATAACAAAACTCAAGAGCCTGGAGTATTTGCTAATGACATTTTGGATTAGACCCCTGCTTTCTCCTGAACATTCTTCTTAATGAAATCATAGTATCCAGCAGTGTTTGCAAAAGAGATTTCACTTTGGCAGCCCTCTTGACTGTGTAAGGTTTTGAGAAGCTGTGTTTAAGGAAGCAATAGGAATTGTCCCAGGTTTGTTCCACTTCTGCCTTCTCCCCCCATACTATACTAACTCCAGGCCTACTTCTTTAGAAGCATAGATCTTCCCTCCATTGGTTCTTTGCCAGGAATTGCAGTTTAATCAGCACACCAGCCACAGGCCAGTTTGTCGTGGGATTTCCTGGGGAGCTTACAGACATCAGTAGCCACCTCCAATCCTTACTGCAAGTATTTGCTAAACACCCAAAGCAAATGAGGCAGATGTCATGAGCAACATCAGGCTTTAGAGTCTAGAAACATTTATATGAATGGGAAAGAGAAGTGATAGGAAATAGGCAAATTACAGCAGAGCTAGAGGTTCATTTAGGAATGAGAGGAGAGTGATCGGTATTTTGTTCTTTGTTCATCTATTTCCTGCTTAGTTTTCTTGATGCAACTGAAGATCTCTTTGAACAGCGCTTTGTATTCTGGAGGTGGTGTGGTAGTAGGGGAACCAATGGGTTCTGGGGCAATAGAGGCCAGTTCCCAGCCATCCGTGATGGGCTCCAGTTGGGCACTGCCTCCAGTCAGGCCCTTGGCTGGCGCCCTGGAGGTCTGCACAGCCTTGTGGGACAGAGAGTCCTGCTCCTGCTGGCACTTCTTCAGCAGCTCCTCATACTTTACCTTCAAGGCACTGTACTGAGTGTCCACTTCATGCAGAAGGGAGATACCCCTCTGCTTCACAGCCTTGGCCCTCCTGATGCAGGTCTCCTCATGGCCCTTCACGATGTCGCCCCCGGCCAGGCTGCTTAGGATTGTCTCACTGCTACTGCGCTTGAGAGGCTTTCTCTGTGCTTCCGGCACAGGCAGGAACATCTCTTCCAACAGGCTCTGGCTGGGCTCTTTGAAAGGAACAAAGAGAGAGTCTGGCACCAGCTTTTCAACCCCATTCGCAAATGGGTGCTCCGACTGCAACATCTGCCGCATCTCTGCCACCTCAGCCTCCAGCTCCAGCGCCCGGGCGCAGTAGGCGTCCATGGCCCCCAGCTGCTGCTCCAGTTCGCTGTTCTCCTTCAGCACCAGCCCATACTCCTCCTCCATAGTCACCCGCTTCTGCCGCTCCAAGCTCAGCTGGGCCTGCAGCATTGTCACTGTTTTTTTCAAGTGCTCATTTTCTTCTTCATCAGGGCTTCTCTGACTTTGCAAGGATGTGATCTTCTCCGCAAACACATGATCATACACAAAGTGTCTACGGGAAAGAATGTTGAAATAATATAGGTCACCTGATAATGAAATGAGGAAGATTGTTGATTCTTTTCAACTAAGTATTTCAGAGGAGTTGTGAGAGTGACTGGGTTTTTTTTTAGCTACTTGAGAGGAGTGGCTAAGATGAGGCTGGTAAATAAACACATGAAAGTAAACTTAATTTTTGTGACTAATCTTTTTTTAACATCAAAAGTATGACACAACATCTCTTTCCTTACAGCTACTTTACAAAACGAGAGAATGGTCCTCAACCTTCAACTGCAGACCAGAATCACTGGGTAGCCTTAAAAAATCCCTATGTCTGGGTCCTATCCTATAGACTCCAACCTCACTGGTTTGCTACTTGGATTTGGGGATTTTTCTCCAAGTGATTCATAATGCACAGCCAAAATTGAGAACCGCTGCAGTAGCAATTTTTAACCAAGGATGCACATTCCGGGCAGCTTTTTACCCACATCTAGAAATTTATTTGTGCCTGAGAAAATGCGTTGGTTTTTTCGTTTGTTTTTTGAGACAGTCTCGCTTTGTCGCCCCTGGTAGAATTCCATGGCGTTACAGCTCACAGCAACCTCAGACTCTTGGGCTCAAGTAATTCTCTTGCTTCTGCCTCCCAAGTAGCTTGGACTATAGGTGCTGGCCACAACGCCCAGCTATTTTTAGGGACAGGGTCTCGTTCTAGTTCAGGCTGGTCTCAAACTTGTGAGTTCAGGTGATCCACCTACCTCGGCCTCCTAGAGTGCGGGGATTACAGACATGAGCCGCCAGTATTTGTGTTTTGTAAAACACCACAGGTGATCTGGACAGCTGAGGCTGACAACAACAAAATGGATCAGCTGGTGTCTCCTGTTAAGTCAGAGGCAACCTGTAACTGTATTTGTGTTTTTGTTTTTCTTTTTTTGGAGACAGTCTTACTATGTCACCCTCAGTAGAGTGCTGTTGCATCACACTCACAGCAACCTCTAACTCTTGGGCTTAAGCAATTCTCTTGCCTCAGCCTCCCAAGTAGCTAGGACTACAGGCACCAGCCACAATGCCCAGCTATTTTTGTTGTTGTTGTTGCAGTTATCATTGTTGTTCAGCTGACCTGGGCCAGGATTGAACCCGCGTTACCTCAGTGTATGTGGCTGGTGCCGTAACCTCTGTGCTACAGGCGCCGAGCCTGTATTTGTGTTTTCTTTGCTTGCCTGCCTCTGCATTAGACTTAAGGCTCATGAGGGCAGGAACTGAGTCTATTTTGGCCATCATTTCTTAACACTGGCATAGTTTGCTATACGATGAGTGTTCAATAAATAGTTCTTAAATATTCAAACTCATAAAGGCATTTCTTTAGGTTAAAAAAAACTAGTGCTCTTCTGGATTTTTGTTTTATTGAAGTTTCCATTTTTCCCCCCTCACACTAAGGTAAAATAATCCCCAAACCTGTAATCTATAGGAAGTAATGCACCTTAATTTAAACTATGATTTAACACATTAAAAATCATTGAAATAAATCCTCTGAAGACTTCTGAAAAGAATTTTTTACAGAATTAACTAATACCCAAGAACTCTATAATTTGCATGTTTAAGTTAAGTGGTTTTGTTCAAATCACTGGTAGTTTAATAGCTAAGGGGCATTTCTTAAAATGGTCCTTTTAATCTACTGGAAACCAGAATGTGTCAATGACGTGAGACAGTCCCTGCTTGTAAATCCACAGAAAGGCAGGCTCTTACTGGCGGAGGTCATACAGCTCTTTAAGACAGGAGAAACTAGGTGCTGATTTCTCCTGGTCACACTTCCCCAGGCTTCTTTTCCCTCGGCTAGATGACTTCAGTTCCTCCACTTGGCTCTGGAGGTGGTCAATGTTGGTTTGTAGGCATTCAATTGTTTCAGTCAAGCTGTGAAGAACAGACAGAAGCCAATTGCTGCTTGTCACATTACATTAAGGACAAAAGAGGTGAGATGAGATTAAATGCAAACCACTCAAACTGGGCTTTCTTAATTGGAAAGGACTTCTGGTTAATCTCCACTCTCAAAAAAGAAATTACAGTTAAACTCTACCCCATGTCAACCCAAACTCACAGCAGCCACATTCTGTTCTATTAATAGTTTATAATAAATTCCCCCATAAATTTTAGAAAATTTACCTCAGAATCTTTTGCTGTGAAGCTTTGCTGTCAGCAACTAGCTTTTGATTTGTTTCTTCCAGTTCTCTTGCTGTGACATCTAATTGCTCATAAACTTTTGCATGCTGTTCATTCATTTGCCGCAGAAGCTCCACCTGCTTGGTCAGATACTGTAAGAGAAGATGATTGGGACTAGGTGACAGAAATAGATGAGACACCTGCAATGTTCCAACACCAAGTCTCTGATTCTCCAACACCAACTGGTGTGAGGATAGAGGTTAGCATAACGCTTGCAGCTCTGGGCTCACCAGCCTGCCAGCAAGTCCATTTGTTCACCAATCCAGAAACTCCCTGAGCCCCATTTCAGAGTTTCATGGATGCTTTATTACATAGGCATTATTGGTGAATGTATCTAGCTTCGGTCCCTCTCCACTCTCCAAGGTTGGGGGATGGGATCAATAATTCCAATGCTCCAATCACATGATTGGTTCCTCTGGGGACAAAGTCCCCATTCTATCAAGAAATTCCAAGGGTTTAGGAACTCTATGCCAGGAACCGGGGACAATGAGCAAATAATTTTTATTATACATAATACCACAGACTTATTTTATGAAAAGGACTTTAAATCCCAAAGGCTCTCTCAATAGGAAACATGCACAGGCTATCCTTTAATGCTTAGCTCCCCTAATGCTTGCCAATCTCTGTGTATCATGAGGCTGGTCTAATTTTACAAAACACATAACATACATAAAACTAACATTCAACTAAAAATCTAGTGAGACATGATAATTCCTCTAGAGAAAAAAAGCATGGAACAAAAAAAGCATGATCAAACTTTAAGCAAAAATATCAGGTTTGGGTGGCGCATGTGGTTCATCAAGTAGGGTGTCGGTCCCATATAACGAAGGTGGCGGGTTCAAACCCAGCCTCGGCCAAACTGCAAAAACAGAAAAATAGCCAGGCGTTGTGGCAGGCACCTGTAGTCCGAGCTACTTGGGAGGCTGAGGCAAGAGAATCACCTAAGCCCAGGAGTTGGAGGTTGCTGTGAGCTGTGTGATGCCATGGCACTCTACCGAGGGCGACAAACTGAGACTCTGTCTCTACAAAAAAAAAAAAAAAATGTGGCAAAGGAAATTAGCCATGTGTAGAAAGTTAGTATTTGTGTGGATTGAGAAGTTAGCAAGGAGGACTGAAGGTCAAAGTAATTAGTTTGTAATTTCAAAGAATGATTCTAAGAGCATCAAAACAGCCAGGCATGGTGGCTCACACCTGTAACACTTTGGGAGGTTGAAGTAGGAGGATCACTTGAAGTCAGGAGTTTGAGACAAGCCTGAGCAAGAGCAAGACTCTATCTCTAAAAAAACCCCAGAAAATTAGTTGGGTGTGGTGGGAAGTACCTGTAGTCCCAGCTACTCAGTAGGCTAAGGCAGGAGGATCCCTTGAACCCAAGAATTTGAGGTTGCTGTGAACTACGATGACACCACTGCACTCTAGCCTGGGAGACAGAGTGAGGCACTGTCTCAACTGCCCCCCATCAAAATATAACATGGTGAAGAATGCTATGATACAGTTAAAATTCACTAACCTAATCTTAGTAAACAACTGCATAAGCTAAGTCCTAAGAATGGAAATATTAAGCATTAAGTTTAAGAGTGATTGTTTATCCTAGTGAATGCTTATTTCATAGACCCAAGAGAGAGACATAGGGTCAGAGGAGGGAAATCTTCCGGGATTCTCCATGTCCAAAATCAACATTTCTCTACAAATGTGATCCATAAACTACTCATACTAACAGTACTAGGTTATTTGCTAAAAATGCAGAATCCTGGCTCTACCCCAGTTTCACTGAGTTAGCATTGTATAGGGAAAGGAACCTAGGTTCCTACACTTTAATAAACCTTCCTAGCGAATCTTAGCACATGTAAGGTTGTGAAAATTACAGATAAAAGATGACAATAGCTACCTCCTATGGAGCAATTTTATCACATATCAGATACCATGCTGAACTCTTTACATATATTAGCTTTATATATATTAATAATTTGCATATGTAGGAAAGAAAAAAAGTTTTTTCAACCCTCATGAGTTCTTAATTAGAACAGACCACTGTAACAAAAGGCAGATTAACCAGAGAGAAGCAGAAGTTTATTGACATGAATATTTCATATATATACATGAGAGATACCCAATGAATAAATAATTCTCAAAACAATATGATTTCCAGTTTATAGAGCATCTTCAACAAAGAATGGTAAATTTTTAGAGAATTAACAAGACAAAGGAAAAGTGTGTCTAGGGGCAGCAGCTTGTGGGAAAGCAAATAAATGGTAGATAAAGGAAACTAAGGAAGCTTCTTAAAGTAGATTCTTTGAGTGCTATCTTCTGGCCCATAAGGGCCTGAAGTGTCATCAGTGGTTAACCTTTGTTCTGACAGAGAGGGAGACGGCAGCATACCTTTTGTCTTTGTGCCAAAGAAACGTATTTGGGAGTGACACATCCCAGTCTCTCCCATGCATACATTAATCTTTATAGCCTTATAAGGTAATTGATAAGGAAACCTCACTCACTTTAGAAAAATTAAATTACTTGCTGAAGGTCACCCAGTTATAAATGCAAAGCAAGATTTCAAACCAAATTCTGACCCCAAAGTCTGTCCTCTTAGCTACTGTACCACTGCCTGCCATCGGACTCTTTGATGTTGTGCTGACCACAGAAAGATGTCCATTCATGTATTGGCCTTATACATGCCCTTTGTGGGGCAGATGTGTCCTAGGTAGAGGGTGTGAATATTGCAGTCACTAGGGCAGGAATACCTCCTATTGTAAATTATTTAGGTGTCTGGTTTATACATTAACCTTTTTTAAGGTTGTTTTGAATCAGTCCGGAAGAATACTTGAAGCCCGTACTTTATAAAATAGCTTGCACAAATTCTGCAGCTAATATATATGTATTCCTATGATTCTAAAGTTTTTTTCCACTGTGATATTCCTGAGAGATTGCACATTCCCATCAGTGACAGGTACTAGCATTGCTAGCCAGAGAGCGGGATTAAGTGCCTACTTCTATAGTTCTGAAAAAGCTTTGCCCGTGAGAATTAGTGGTTGATTTTCAAGGGACCAAGAGAAGCTGGGCAGGATTGAGGTAGCGAAAAGTAAACAGGCTTTCACAGGTCCCTGCTGTGTGCTCATTTATCTCATTTAATCCTTTCACTTCTACACAGTTGATATTATAAAGTATAAGGTTATGTGTGTGGTACAAGTGCCATGTAGTCTTTCTAAAATTCAAGGAATTTTCCAAAACACTTTTGGCCCCAGGAATTTCAGATGAAAAAGTTGAAGTTAAAGGGAGGTTAAATGTTTTCTTAACACATTGCTGCTAAGTTATGTAACTAACTAGATTTGAAAAAAAAAAAGGCCATATATACTTTTAACACTTTACATAAGAGGCCTTTGAAGATCATGTAGCTCATTCTTTGAAAGAAGTTTGTCATTGGCCTTGCAAATACTTGTATAGTCATAAGAAACCTCAAGGAGAGTGTGTTCTGGCTTGACGCCTGTAGAACAATGGTTACAGCACCAGCCACATACAGCAGGGCTGGCGGGTTCAAACCCCGCCTGGGTCTGCTAAATAACAATGACAATTACAAGAACCACAAAAAATAGCTGGGTGTTGTCATGGGTACCTGTAGTTCCAGCTACTTGGGAGGCTGAGGCAAAGAATCACTTAAGCCCGAGAGTTTGAGGTTGCTGTGAGCTGTGACGGTATGGCACTCTACTGAGGGTGACACAGTGAGACTCTTATCTCAAAAAATAAAAAAGAAGAGTGTTTTCAAAGTCAAGTCCTCAGTCTATTAACACTTCATCATCAGTAATACCTCAAACCTCTTTTTTCCTCTTTCTGATCATGTCCATGGAAATATGAATATTTCATTTGGAATATCTGTGTTTTAGCATCTTTGGATGGAGTTGAGTGGGGGGATCAAGTTGACAGCACTGCAGCATTAAGATTGTGATTATTGGCTCAGCGCCTGTGGCTCAAGCAGCTAAGGCGCCAGCCACATTACACCTGAGTTGGCAGGTTCAAATCCAGCCCAGGCCCGCCGAACAACAATGATGGCTGCAACCAAAAAATAGCCGGGCCTTGTGGTAGGCGCCTGCAGTCCCAGCTACTTGGGAGGTGGAGGCAGGAGAATCGCTTGAGCCCAGTAATTAGAGGTTGCTGTGATGCCACGGCACTCTACTGAGGGCAACAACTTGAGGCTTTGTCTCAAAAAAAAAAAAGATCATGATTATTCCTCTTTATCCTTGGCTATTTACAAACCAGTATTGGAAAATACTGGAAAATTTCTTTTTTTTTTTCCCGAGACAGAGCCTCAAGCTGTCACCCTGGGTAGAGTGCCGTGGCATCACAGCTCACAGCAACCTCCAATTCCTGGGCTCAGGCGAGTCTCTTGCCTCCGCCTCCCAAGCTAGCTGGGACTACAAGTGCCTGCCACAACACCTGGCCATTTTTTGGTTGCGGCCATCATCGATGTTTGGCGGGCCCGGGCTGGATTCGA
>CAUYRH010130168.1:0-10099 GCA_963574655.1 Perodicticus potto | reverse complement strand
GGTTTTTTGTTTGTTTGTTTTTTTGAGACAGAGCCTCAAGCTGTCACCCTGGATAGAGTGCTGTGACATCACAGCTCACAGCAACCTCCAATTCCTGGGCTCAAGTGAGTCTCCTGCCTCCACCTCCCAAGTAGCTGGGACTACAGACGCCTGCCACAACGCCCGGCCATTTTTTGGTTACAGCCATTGTTTGGCGGGGCCAGGCTGGATTCAAACCCACCAGCTCAGGTGTATGTGGCTAGTTCCTTAGCCCATTGAGCCACAGGCACCGAGCCAGGACTAGAGTTTTATTCATTTAAGATCTCTACCCAGTAAAAAATAAGTAATGTTCTCTTACCTGTGCAGAGTAGCCATTGAAGAAGGAGTACCAGAAATGAACTAAAGTGAATGCAAAGTTTTTGTAAAAGAAGTAGCGTAGGAATTTGCACATCCTGATGTAAGACCAGCGGCCGTGCACCAGCAGAAGCCTCTGCAGATACCGGAACTGAGCAAAGGAGTAGTCGCTGGACATGACAGCTTGCATTCCTTCTTGTCCACTTATTCCAACGCCAATGTGCGCAGCTAGGGGGCAGAGAAGATGCATACACTGTGGATCATGAGCCAATTTTAAGGCAAAACACCAGATGACAAAAATGCTTCTATAGCAAAACAAAAAACAAGGGCAGACATTCATGGAACCATAAACACAAAAGCTCTTGCTCACCATCTCTATCCCCAGCTCCTGAACTCAATTCCAAGTCGGAGTTGCTAAACATGGTGCATGGCACCTGGTGGGGCCTCCATAAATATTTGTGTAAGGATCTCATGTAGGTGGCAAATTCCATTTGGATTAACTGCCCTGCTCATAAGCCATCCTTTCCACCCCATGGGGTGAGCCCCAGGCACCCAGGTGTACACTGTGAACCTGCCTCCCCAGCCACGGGCAAATAGGTAATGTGGGGTAGGTACTACTAGCTGGCTCCTGCGAGCCTCATCCCATCCTTGTTCTAATCAGAGAGGTGGGAAAGTAAATAAAAACTCTACACTTCCCAGACTCCTCCTGCAGCTAGGTTCTCTTTGTGAATTAGGTTCCACTGTTTAGATTCCCTTGTAACTTAGGAGCAGAAGTGAACCAGAGCCCAGGATCCCTTCCCTTTTTGGCATTTCTGCAACTGAGTCCATACCCCGCTGCTCAGATGTTGATAAGAATCTACAAACACTTCTCCATGGAAAAGCTCTTCAGAGAGATCTCAAAGGCAGAAGTCCTTCAGGTAAGTGACCCAGAGATTAGGGAATCAGCTTGGATGCTACTTCTGTAGTCCATCTGGAGATTTTGAAAGTGCCTAGTCCCCTGTATCTTTTTTTTTTTTTTATAAGGACAGAGTCTCCCTCTGTTGCCCAGGCTAGAGTGCTATGGGATCAGTCTAGCTCATAGCAACCTCAAACTCCTGGGTTCAAGTGATCCTCCTGCCCAGGCCTCCTGAGTAGCTGGGACCATAGGCATGCCCCAAAGCACTCAGCTAATTTTTCTATTTTTGGTAGTAGAGACAGGGTCTTATTATGATCAGGCTGGTCTCCAACTCCTATGCTCAAACGATCCTCCCACCTCGGCCACCCAGAGGGCTAAGATTACAGGTGTGAGTCACCACACCAGGCCCAGTCCTCTGAAATAATCAACTCCCATTTAAAGTACCTGCGGGGGTCTGTTTCCTATATTAAACCCTGACAAAAGACCCAATCTGGTTCAGTCTTTCTCTTGATATTCTGGGATTAAGATCACATGTGCTCATGGTCTAGAATTTTTTTTTTTTTTTTTGAGACAGAGTTTCACTTTGTCGCCCTCGGTAGAGTGCTGTGGCGTCATAGCTCACAGCAACCTCCAACTCTTGGGCTCAAGTGATTCTTTTGCCTCAGCCTCTCGAGTAGCTGGGACTACAGGTACTCGCCATGACACCTGGCTATTTTTAGAGATGGGGGTCTCGCCCTGGCTTAGGCTGATCTCGAAACTGTGAGCTCAGGCAATCTACCTGCCTTAGCCCCTCAGAGTGCTAGGATTACAGGCATGAGTCACCTCGCCCGGCCATCATGTCTAGAATTTAAGTATGTATATTCTTGAGGTGTGGCATGGATCTATTTCTTTCTGAAGAGTTCTGAGGGGCAGAGAAATAAGACAGTTAATAAAAGAAAGAGAGAGACAGAGACACGACTTGAGTTCCAATTACAACTGTAGGCCCTGGTTCCAGCATGTTCCTGAGGCCTGGCTTCTTGGGCAGCACGAGATATCTTTGGATCTTTTTAAATGAATTCTTTTCTTTCTTTCTTTTTCTATAAATGAATTATTTTCTTAATCTAGCTTTGGTTGTTTTCCAATACTTCTAATTGAAAGAGTTTTAACTAGATATAGTTAAACTTTCAAAAGTGTATTCAGGGCCATCTATGACCTTAAGACAGAACTTTTTCCAGGGAGGAAGGTTTCCAGGATGGGTAAAAACTAAACCCACAATTTTATTCATCCCTCCAATAGTCAATAAATAACATTTTCAAATTAGAGAATTACAAATTTTTTTTTATCTAGGTCTTTAAAGTCCTGGACAGATAATGAAATCTTTTATGAAAAATGCATTGGAGAACATAACCTATTATTCCTCAGACCCTGAGAGGTGACTGCCAACTTAGCAGAGTTTCCAACTAAAAAGAAGCTTCAAAAATCCTGTTCTAGTTAGAGAACACAAGGTCTGGCAAATTCAAAACATAACTCTTGTGACTTGTCCAGACCTAAGTTTTCAATAACATTTTGCAGTTCTAAAAAAATAAAACAAATTGCATCTTGCCTAATATTTATGATGTTTTTCTAATACGCAAATAGTTCTTATTACCAGTTATGGTTGCCAAACTGCTCTTTCCTACCAAACCATGGCCTACTTTTCTTTCCTGAATAAGGCACAGAAGGAAATATTGAGATTCTCTCTTGGCTTCTGGGGCTGAGGAAGAAGAACCCCCACCTTGGGTCCTGGTAGACTTTCTACCATTCGGCTGAACAGACAGAGGACAATATGGAAAATGAACATTGTCCTGGTTCTTGGGGCATTTGAAGGTCATTAAACAGATATACTATAAAACAACATTGGATTTCTTTTTTCTAAAATCTAAGTCATGGGTACCTAGATTTTCCTGAAGTTCAAATACAGTGTCAAATGCCTGATTGACTGGTACTGCTTCATTAACCTCACTGGCTACCATACCTCCCCTGTGCTAAGCATATAATTCCTTAATAAAAAGATTTTTCCTCGATACAGCCTTTGCCTTTGTCTCATCTCTCTCATGCTTCTCGTATATTCTCAGGGTCTAAGACCCACCCGAGGAGAGAGGGAGAGCCTATGACATTCTCCGGATTCTTGCTGGGACAAAAACCTGGCCAGTCACAATTCCCTCCCTTCCACTAGACTACACTCCTAACCTTGAAACACGTTAGCAAGTGGTCAGATGGTTTTGGACACCTGAATTCCACTACTTGATGGTCAACAAATAAACTTCTGTGTGTTGCGCTGGGTGCAGTGAAAAGAGACGGCAGCATTTACAAAGTACAAAAAGGCCCTAGTGCTACTTAGATAACTTCCAAGGAGACTTTAGGGTTCCCTTGATTTTTACCCCAAATGGATGCTCCTCAAGTTATATACAAACGCACCTGACATATAACAGAGCTTAACAAAAATCTTAAAGTGATTAAAGAACAGCAAATCTCTGTAAGGGTATCTAATTTGACGTTGCACGATCCTTCTGGCTTATCAAGTGGTGAGCCCAGAAGAACAAACAGTTTCCAGTTTAAGTCACATAATCAAATGGCAAATCTGCAAAGCAAACCACCTCCCCCAACATCTAGACATCCACATTATAACTGAATAAAAGTCATGTTTGAGTTACTTGCCCTTTTGGGACAGCCAGTTCTGTTAAGGGTACACAGTGGAAAATAAGCTAGAGCTGGCTGCAGAAGAAAGAAATCTGATTCAGAGCAAGAAATGCCATTCGTAGGAGAAGACAGGTATATGCAAAAACAGTGGGGAGGAAAGAAACTGGCAGTGGTGACGGACATACGCACTGATAATAACAAGGCAGACGACATACGTCATACAGCTGACTCCTGTTGAGGAAGATAAAGTTGGAATATTCTTAGTATATGTCAAAGAGGAGGAGGAGACTCTAAGAAAAGAAAAAGATGAACTCGTGAGTCACACAATAGGCTGAATGAAAAGTCTAGTTGTCTATAATGCATTCAAGTTCCCAGCACTACAGGACACACATATGTATCGCCATATAATATTTCATCTTAACAATAATTATATCACAAAGCTGGGGGTGAGGTTCAACCTCATTTTCTTATTTTTTGGTGAGAAATCAGAGGCCTAAGCCTAGGTGACAGAGGATGTTGGCAATGGGATAAGGACAAATATTCACATCTCGTTGTCCTGGGTATTTTCATTACAAGATATTACTTTATGGTAATCGAGGGAGAAAAAAAGGACCAGGTTTCAGACACAGAGATGAGAGCCCCAGGTTTGGTTCTGCAAGCTTCAATACCAGCACAACTGTATCTGCATGTTGTGACTGAATGTTTTAATTGTGGAAACCTAGGGTCCTCCCACCAGCAGAAGCTTGTTGGCAGCCTTCTAGAGTGGTCAGGAGGCTGGATGAGGAGGGGCGGAAACTTTACTTCCATGCTACATGTTACTGTACAGCTCACACCAGGTGACTCAATGGTGGAGTGCTAACAGATTTACCAAAGGCAAGAAGAAAGCCCCAGAAAGAGATGCTCAAGTGAGAAATAGGATATTTACAAAACAGTATCAGAGAACGTGCAACAATTTATGCTGAGTTCAATAGAATGTTTTGCAAAACTTATTAAATATCAGGATTTCTAATAAGCTCTAAAGAAATATGGGAGGAGACCCAGCAAAAGGGGGAAAAAACTGATCAGATGTATGAAAAAGGAGGAAATGAATAAGGATAAACTCGAGTCCTTCATCTTCTACTTGGCATCCTATCCGTACCACTGTTAGGACTACCCATTCTAAATCCCAGCGTTCTGGGGGCTTCCTGGGGGTGGGGTTACAGGCAGAATCAACATGGTTAACTGTTTTTGTGAAATATCTGCCTTCAAGAAAATCTGGGGGGAACCACCCTGCAAACACGTTCCTGCCACTTCCCCTCTCTAACAAGTTGGTCTCATGGCCCTCTGTGCACAACTCACTTTTGATCATGTTCACGTCGTTGGCTCCATCTCCGATGGCCAGCGTGATGGCCTTCTTGTATCTCTTTACCAGGTCCACCACCATGGCCTTCTGCTTGGGGGTGACGCGGCAACAGATGACGGCGCTGCACTCGCAAGCCAGGTCCACAAAGTTCTTCTGCCGCTGCTCTTTCTTAGCTTCCAGCCGCCTTTTACTTTGGGTCCGCATTCGTCTTTCCTCTTCTGTCCTGGGGAACTTCAGCTTCAGAATCTTACTTCGCTTGGTCTTTTTCTCTAGAAGAATTTCATTCTGTGAAGTCAGAGAGGGAAGCGTTTACGATCATTTTCGTTTTAACACCAACAACACCGTGACCAATCTTTAAATTGCATGAAGGATAATTTTGGGGTTATATCATGCATTATATATACATGTTTATGATAGATACACTGTGTTTTGTTTTTTGTTTTTTTTTGAGAGAGAGTGTCACTACGTCACCCTCAGTAGAGTGCAGTTACATCATGGCTCACAGCAACCTTTAACTCTTGGGTTCAAGCAATTCTCTTGCCTCAGCCTCCCGAGTTGCTGGGACTACAGGCACCTACCACAACACCTGGCTATTTTTAGAGATGGGATCTCACTTTTGTTCAGGCTGGTCTCAAACTCGTGAGCTCAGGCAATCCGCCCACCTCGGCGTCCCTAACTGCTGGGATTACAGGCGTGAGCCACTGCACCCAGCCTTAAGATAAACTGATTTTATAATCAAAACATATGTTCTGATTATAAAACATATTTATTTCAAAAATTTAAGAAATGCAAAAATCTGCAAAAAAGAAAATGAAAATCACTCAACCAGGATAACTATTTTTACCAATTTGGTATAATTCCGTTAATGTCATATAATATTAAGTTTCAAACTTAGAAAATCATACTTTAATTTATAGGCTAAGAGATTCTGAGGTCAGCAGTTAATATGCAAAACCACCTAAAACTGCTCCAAAAGGAACTTCTTTTGTTTGACATGGCCAGGTGTGGTGGCTCACGCCTATAATTGCAGCACTCTGGAAAGCTGAGGCAGGCGGATTGCCTGAGCGCATGGATTTGAGACCAGCCTGAGCTAGATCGAGACCCTGTCTCTCAAAAAAAAGAAAAAAAATAGCTGGACATTGTGGCAGGTGCCTGTAATCCCAGCTACACAGGAGGCTGAGGCAAGCGAATCACTTGACGCCAGGATTCTAAGGTTGCTGTGAGCTATGACACCACCGCACTCTACCGGGGGTGACAAAGTGAGTCTCTGTCTCAAAAAAAATAAAAAGAAAGAAAGAAAAAGTTATACAGAGATACTAAAGATACCTACCAACCAAGAACCAGTGATGATTAAGGCACGGTTTCCACCGGTGGGGAAAAAAGGTTCATGCACAGGGGGTGCAAATTTTGCGTAGACTCCACCTCTATTCCTCTGGTTTTCCATTCTTGTATGAAGAAGAGAACTGAAGAAAATAAATTTAAGTGTTTAAAGTATAAGGTATGAACAGACCTGTGACAATGAAATCATTCTGGCATTTTTAAAAATTGTAGCAAAAAAACGGATAACATTTAAAAAAAATTTCTTTTTTGAAACAGGTTCTTGCTTTATTGCCTGGTGTAGAGTGTAGTGATGTCTCCGCAGCTGACAGCAACCTCAATCCTCTGGCCTCAAGCCATCCTTCCACTTTAGCCTCCCAGAATTCTAGGATTATAGGTGGGCTACCACATAGGGCCCAATAACATCTAACACAGTTTATCATCCTAATCTTTTTTTTTTTTTTTTGAGTCAGAGCCTCAAGCTGTCACCCTGGGTAGAGTGCCGTGGCATCACAGCTCACAGCAACCTCCAACTCCTGGGCTCAAGCAATTCTCCTGCCTCCGCCTCCCAAGTAGCTGGGACTACAGGTGCCCGCCACAACACTGGCTATTTTTTTGGTTGCAGCCATCATTGTTGTTTGGTAGGCCCGGGCTGGATTCGAACCTGCCAGCTTAGGTGTATGTGGCTGGCGCCTTAGGTGCTTGAGCCACAGGCACCGAGCCATCCTCATCATTTTTAAGTGTCTAGTTTAGTAAGGTTAAGTATATTTACAATGTTGTGCAACCAATCTCCAGAACTTTTTCATCTTGCAAAACTGAAACTCTATATTCCCTGAATAACTCAACCTTTCTCTCCACTCCCCTGGTCTGTGGTAACCTCCATTCTACTTTCTGTGTCTATGAACTTGACCACTGTAGATTCCTCAACCTATGTGGAATCATACAGTAATATCTTTTTGTGACTGGCTTACTTCACTTAATGATATTCTCAAGGTTCATCTACTATTACAGCATATGCCACAATTTCCTTCCTTTTTAAGGTCAAATTAATATTCCACTACACAGGTACACCACATTTTGTTTATCTACTTATCCATCAGTGAACACTTGGATTGCTCCCACCTCTTGGCTACGGTGAGTAGTGCTGCTATGAATATGGGTGTATATATATTTCTAGATGCTGCTTTCGATTATTTTGAGTATATGCCCCAAGGTAGGATTGTTGGATCATCCAGTAATCCTATTTTTTTGAGGAACCACCATACTATTTTACATAGTGGCTATGCCATTTTATATTCCAAACAACCATGCACAAAACTGCCAGATTTTCCACAGCTTCACTAACACTTGCTAGTTTCTATTTTTTTTTTAATAGTAGCCATCCTAACACGTGTGAGGTGAGAACTCATTGTGGTTTTGCTTTCTATTTCCCTAAGGATAAGTGATGTTGAGCATCATTTCATATGCTTATCAGCCATCTGTATACCCCCACTGGAGAAATGTCTATTTAGAGTACTGTGTCTTTTTTTTTTTAATTTGATGACAAACCATTTTACTAAGTCTTGATTCTTCCACCATGAGGCACCATGCTCTTGGTACCGGATCATTTTTCAGTGACAGCCAAAGGAAAAAGATGCAGTTGAAAATGTATACACTAACGACAGAAAGAAGGCAACCTTGATGTGAATCATGATACACTAATGTGAACCCTACATTTCTGGCTATTGTAAAGGATATTAAATATATATATGTTTGGCCTTTTTGGAGATAAAATCATGCTCTGTCACTCCGGGTAGAGTGCAGCGGTGTCATCATAGCTCACAGCAACCTCAAACTCCTACCTCCTACTTCAGCCTCCCCAATAGCTGGACTACAGATAAGAAAGTCACAATCAACGAGACATAGGCAGGAGCTAAATCACCCAATAGCTGTAGCTAATTGCTCTATTTTTTTCATAGAGATGGGGTTTCTGCTCTTGCTCAGGCTGAGGACCTTAAATATGTTGTCTAACCTCTCTGTGTTACAAAGAAGGAAATCGAGACAGGGAGAGGTGATTTGCCTGCAGCAAGTTGACAGCAAACTTGGAATGACAACTGCCTTCTCCTATTGCACACACAGAGCCATTGTTCTTCACCTTCAAAAGGAGGCTTCTCAACCTTGGCAATCTCGACCATATAATTCTTTGTTGTATGTGCCATCCATCGCATCATAGGATGACTAGCAGCATCCCTGACCTCCCCCACCAGAAGCCAGTAGCATCCCTGCTCCCCACGTAGAGCCACCAAACACATCTCCAGACATTGTTCTACGATCCCCGGAGGGCGGAAATCACTCCCCATGGAGAACCACTGCATTCTCTTTTCTTCAAATTAGCTTAATTCTAATTCTCATTTTCAAGTTATAAGATAAATCTTTAAAAGGTCAAAGGAGATAAAAATATAAAGTTATCTATTTAAGTGATTTTATAGGAATCATCACTTCAGGAACCATCTAGAAAGATAATTCATTTCTCTATAAAGGTAAACTTGGCTAAGAGCATGATCATAAAATTTACTACTTGGACACATTTTCTCTTTTAGCTTAGCTGAGGGCACAGCTTTCAAAAGCAAGACCAGAAATTTATCAAGGCCCCATCTAGAAGCAGTAAACAAAATCATATGAAAATTAACCAAGTTATATGAAACCAAAAATTACGTATGCAAACATATTAAGCATATTTGTCTATTGCTACTTTTTCAAAACGTAAAAGCACAAAAAGGGGTCTGGTGTCTGTGCCCCTATACAAACATAACTGATTTCGATTGTAAGGCTACTGATTGTGTCTGATTTAGCAGAGCACATACAGAAGATTAACTGGAATGACTCGGAAAAGCTCTATCATCATCATTACAAAGAAAACTAACCACCATTGACATCCTCATCAACTTAGTGGCTCCTGCAAGTGTGTCTATTAACAGCTTAATCTGACCTCATGACAGCCTGAGAGATGTGTTGTCGGGAAAAAAACATCAGGAAAAAATGGAACTGTGGTGCTATCAGTTAAGCACATCCCAGTAACTGCGTGCAGCACATTTATGGCTTCGTAACAAGACAAAGCTTATTCATTACACATTTCTAGGCCTGCTGCAACTTCGATTCAAAGCTAACAAATGTTTCAGGATAAACTAAGGTTTGAAAGGTCATGCTTGCCCCATCTAAAGCTAGACCACAGAGGACCTATATGATGTAACCCGCCCAAACATTTCTTTCTGGGCTAAGGTCGTGGTTGCTGTTGTTTTTTTTCTATTTCTTTCAAAAGTGAAACTTCCTGGAACAGGCACATGAATATAATTCTTACTAATTTCTAGTGATATCACAGGCTCATTTTCTTTTTCAGTAGGTGTGGACAGAAGGCTTCTAAGGAATAGAGAAAAGTGGCTTCTGAAAGGCCCCAAGTTGGCTCGTCACCTGTGGCTCAACGGGCTAAGGCTCCAGTCACATACACCTGAGCCGGCAGGTTCAAATCCAGCCCGGGCCCACCAAAAAAACAAGGGTGGCTGCAACCAAAAAATGGC